>PVLD010004462.1:0-45096 GCA_004027595.1 Dinomys branickii
TAAAAAAAAAAAAAAAAAAAAAAAACTAAATTGTCCTCTGAGAAGTTTAACATCCACTCCACTCTTCAAGTCTTGAACGTAAGAACCGTAACATATCTATGTACCTCTGTATCCCTGGCAACACTGAGCACATGTATAGTTTTGATTTATTTTGACTAAATAAATTCATTAATGAATAAGAAAACTATAATATTTTGCATTAGTGTGATGGTGGCTGTCTTGGATTTTTTCTGATGCTTTTAGAGAAAGGTGGCTGTAGGACAGTCAGGGCTTCTCTGAATATAGTCCCAGATCGTTTCAAGACTTCTTAAAAGGTAAGATTCCTATCTCCTACTTTAAGGTTTACTGAATCCCAAGCATGTTGGTGAAGCCCAGAAACTTTCAATTTAAACAAACTCCCAGGCAGTTCTTGGACATATTTTAGTTAAGAGAAACTTTGCTTTGCTTTCTCAGTCTCAAAGGCCTCATTTTTGGCTTCAGTGGAATTCTTCAGTCACTGTAAAGCAATAATGACCCTAAGATATGAGTATTGTTCCAAAGGTTTAATATTCATACCTCACTTGAGTGTCTATATTGTTGATATTCCAAAATAATCCTATCAGCAGTGCCAACACTGGGTGACTAGATCTCTATGTCAGATATGTAAAACGAGACTGCTTTGCCATTGGATTGACATGGAATAGTTGGCTAAGCTTTCCCAATAAGACTAGCAAACCCTTCAATTTTTTAATCAAGTTGTGTGTGCGTGTGTGTGTGTGTGTGTGTATGTGTGTGTGTGTGTGGGCATGTGCTCCCGCAAGCGTGTTGGTTGGGTGGGCACATGCACATTCTCAGGTACACGCTCTGATTTTCCTTTGTTTTGCTTTGTGCAATTCATTCATTAGCATGCAACTAGTAAAGTGTGACTTCTTATTAGTGTGGGTCACGCACATTCCCTCAATCAGCCCTTGTCATCTTATGCCTTTATCTTACTCTCAGAACATCTGCAGAAGACCCCTACCTCCTTTGGCTATGTGTTACAGAAGAGTTCTTTCAGAGCACATGTGGATTTTTATATTATCCATGAGTAAGAGCCATGAAAGTAAACTCTAATGAATATTCAGGTCTACACTGCTGAAAGATATGCCCCTCTGGGGCAGCACAGCACAGTGTTGCGAAGGAGCTCTTCTGTAATAACGGTTGATATGAGTCAAGGTCTCATCCAAGCCTCAGTGAAGTTTTCCATCAAATCTTTTTTCTTAGAATCGACATTTCCTGGCACTTCTGTCAAGATTATCCATGCAGCTTCTGTGACAAGACCAAAATTCCTCAAGGGAATGTAAGTGGTGGCATGATTTCTCTCTCTCTCTCTCTCTCTCTCTCTCTCTCTCTCTCTCTCTCATCTCACCCACTGTTTTCCCTAAAAGCATCAGAAAAAATCCAAGACAGATACCTCTAAGAAGAAGACAACAAAGCCAGTGAATGAGTAATTAAGTATAACTTGGTTTCTCAGAGCTCAACCCAGCGTTAACTGAACGCCCCTGGCAAATTTCCGGGAACCTTAGCTTTTCCAGGATCATCTCCAAGCCTCTGGGAAGCTCACACAATCACTCTGAAAGGCTGAGGTTCTCTGCAGTGGTTCCAATTCTGTCTCTCCTCTTCTTCATGGCCTACATTCTGGCTGCCCTGGGGTTTATTGATCTCATTTGTTGATCACCACTTTTGTGAACCTGTTTCGTTCTATGAGATCTCTGCTGCCACGGTTACATTGATCTTCATAGGGTCTTACCTGCTTCAAAGTCAGCAAGGTACAAGGATGGGGTAGAAATGGAGGGAAAAAAAGAGGCAGAAGTGAGGTTTTCCTCCCCAGCATTGGAATGATTTCATCAGGTACAAAAAAAAAACCCGATCTTTCATCTAAGGTCTTCTACTATTCCCTGGTGTGAATATTATTTTGTTTTCTTTAAAATTTCAGAACAAGTTAAATAAAACATGTACCACCCACTAACTCTCTAACTCTGGGTCAGACAACAATGTGATGTAAGCATGTTCAAGAACAGGGTTTTTGCTCTCCTTGGAACAAAGCCCTTGGGCAAATGGACGCAGTATCTGCCCAGCTCCCAGTCGTCCCAGCCTCGGGGCGAGCCATAAGCACCACAGCTCCAGCCTGTCCACTCAATGCTCCTCTCCTATGCAACCCTGAGGAAGCGAGAGTTCAGCATTCTGCCCAGCTAAGCCCAAGTGCTACAGAGACTTTGCCAGATTCTACCACCAAAGTGAAGGTGAGTCCTCTCCAGCTATCCAGTAAAATTGCCAATTAAATCCTAGAAATCATTAGAACTAGTGGATGTCTGTAACTCAGCTAGCCCTAGGGAAATACTCACTGCCAGCAGGTGGTTCAGAGCAACTCTTTGTAATATTCATGTCATGTTGCTTAAAGACGTGAAAAAGACCAAGTCTACCAGCTTCTGGTATTTGACAAACCAGACTGCTGTTGGATCATATTTGAACAGACAGCTGTATCTGAGTGTGCCAGGAAAAGCCTTCTCAGACAAGCAAATAAGGTCAGCACAAATCTCCAGACTAGCTAAGAACTGATATGTACCGAATCCTACAAAATCCTGGCAACAGGCAATGTGCCCTATTGTTTCTTTCCTATAAGTGTTTCTTCATTCACACATTACTCATTTACTGAACATGCAACAGCTATTTATCAAACTCCAGTCTGCCTAACTCCATGCTAGGTACTGAGCACATATCACCCTTGCCCAGCACAAAGTGTATAGGCTAGTGGCTGGTACGGTTCATACCTCTGTGCTCTCATACATCAATTGAGAACTTTTCCTGAAAACCCTACAGAACACAGTCTTTGCTCATCAAACAAGATTGCAAGCAATATTTAATTATTTAATTGTTATCTAGAAAATAAAGTGACAGAATGCATGAAGTCTGTGTATTCAGAGTTTCGAAGTCAAATGGAAGTTTCTGTCTAAGCAAAGAATACAGCTAACGCTATTTAAACTATATTCACATTGATCGTCACTCAATCCCTTTGGGGGTGGGGAAGCAGTTTAAGATTCTCACGGCTATAAAGAGTGCAACTCAAACTGTGCGCAGAAATGATATGACCACAAGAATAAAACACAATCATATAAAAGGCAATGCTGTGCATTCTTCACCCAGATATGAGAGAACAACATCTGAATTCTGAGTTAGCTGTCATGAAAGTCCTTTCTTCTCTCTGTCCACACTTACTGCTGCTGGATACAAGACCAACATCTTCTATCCTGGGTGGTCAGTTGAAGACTTCCCAGCACATAATCTTTAGCAATTTGTTTACTTGATTGTTTAGAGTATATTGTACCATAAACCTCAAACTATAAGAAAGGGAAGGGTGAGACACTTCAGGCTGAGGATGATGACAAGAGAAGTTCAAATTAATAATGAGGGGCTGGGGATATAGCTCAGTGGAATAAGCGCTTGCCTACCAAGCGCAGGGTCCTGAGTTCAATCCCCAGTACCGCAAAAAACAAACAAAAAAAAAAATTAATAATGAGCCAAGAAGGACTGACATGGGACACAGTTATTCTCAGTAACGCTCTTAGTAAGAGTGAAGGTTGATTCCCCTTATACCCCTTGCTTGACAATAAAATGCCTGAAATCCAAGAGAAGTTAAGTTTTAAAACATAAAAGTCTAGGCTATATTTTTGACAGACTTCCATCCACAGCTGATTTAAACAAAATTTACTTATGTGTGAAATTTCAGATAGCGTCTCATTTCCAAATAGCACTTCACTCTAGAATGGCAAACTGTACAGTTGGTTAAATTTCTTAGACATATGTGAAACCCCTTGATCCTCACAGCAACAGCATGAGGGAAGGAGATGGATATTCATTTACTTACTCACTGTTTATTCATTTTTTATTACTTTTTCATTTGTCATCTCATTTTCTGTTAGTCAATGAGCATTTATTGATGACCTCTGTGTTTTGGACCTTGTGTTACACTATTCTCATATGCTACCCTCACTGGTAACCCCCACTCGTATGTTGCTACAGTAATTAATGTTTAAAATTCACTACCCACGTTCTAAGGAGTCAGAAACCACTGTGGCTAAAGCTAACTAACTTACTGAAAGCTTCTAATATAGAGTGCTTCATCTTTGCAAAAAATTCTTTTGGACATTGTTATGGTTTATGTCTAGATGTCCCCCCAAAAGTCTCATGCAGTCATGGAGGGTGGCTTTTCAGAGGTGGCTGCATCTAGAGTGTGTGATGCTGGAATTAAGTGTGTGATGTTGAGATCAAGGGTGCATGATTTCTAAACTAGTCTACTGATTGGGTTGGTATAGTTCTAGGAATGGATAATAAGGAGGCTTTCCTTGAGTGAGTGCACCCAGCCTCGAGGGTGAGCAGCCTGGAAAGAATATAAGGGACAGAAAAAGGGCTGCTGTGGTCACTTGTTGCTTAATTCTGTTGCCTTTTGCCTGCTTGCTCTGCCATGCCCCTCTGCCATGTACCACCCTATCTTGCAAGGAGCCAGCCAACTTCTACAAATTGTGAGTAAATAAACCTTTCCTCCTTTAACTTGCTTGTCGGATATTTTGTGTCAGTAATAAAAATATAACAAAGACAGACACCATTCTGCATTATCTCCTGTTATTAAGTAATAGATCAAGACTTGCTAAAGGATACACAGCCAAGTCTCATCTCCTGCAGTCTTACTCTCACCTCTGAAAAGTTATCCTCCTTCCTCATCCTGCCAAGGCTTAACATGCTGGACACAGGGCAAAGGTGAAACAAGACGAGAGTGTTGCCCGTCTTGGTCCAGAAAATGTTCCATATGACCATTGTCTCATGCCTACCTATGAGAAGAATACCTTGTAACTTCCCTTGTCCTGATAGTCATTCCGCTCCATTTACCCATACTCCAGAACCAGTTAGGCTGGTAACTCTCGTTCCCATTTTTCAATGATTTATAAGATCTCCACATCTAAAATTGCTCATCTACTGTAGTGTCCCACTGTTGCTTTAACTTTTCTGCATTTATTATTGACAACTCAAAAGGTCTCATGGAAACAATCTAATTCTCTTCCCCTTATTTGCCTTCACCTCCAGTTTTGAGATGAGAGAGCCAAGGTTGGAGAATTCTCTCAAAGACTCCACATGGTAATAAAACATTCACTTCTCAACAACAAATATCCTCATCCTGTCCATCTGCTCTGCACACCTGATGCTAGCTTCCATGACAAGATCTGTCCCTTGTAGGACATCCAACATACATTCCCAGGGAACATTCATGTCTTTCCACCAGCAAATGAGGTGTTAAGAAGGAATTGGCCCTGATCTTTCAGTTTAAGTAGGTTTACTGTATACTTCTAGTATACTTAACTAGAAAATAAGGTGTCAAAATGCATTAGATTTTTTTTTTTCTTATTCTCTTTAATGGTTTCACCAATCTTCCATTCTTACATCTGGTAATTTGAGCAACTTAGCTGAGGATAACAATACGTAATATAGCGACCACTGTTAATCCCTAACATTTAGTTTGAAGCCCCATATCATTTTTAATGTCTTTGCTTGGTTTTGTTTGTATTTTGCTATTCTTTTTTTCATTATTCTCTTTAAAAGAAAAAAATGAGAAGGATATATGTCTGTATCCCAGCATGAAAAAATAATTGATAAAAAACTACAGTGGGCATGATCTAGTAAGTGTTCAAGGTCTGAACCCTAAGGACAACTTGGGAACTTTAACAGCATTAGTGCTGCTCATGAAAGAAAAAAGAAGGAATAAAAATGTAGATAATCCTGTGGGTCAACCAACCAGAAGAAGATTAAAGAAACTGTGGAAAAGACCACATGAAACTCAGAAGAAAATAATACTGTGCTGTCAGCATTAAGATCCTATCAAAACCTTCATTAGACACTGGAAATTGGACAAGCACTGCTTTAACCACAAAATAAAAATTAAACAAATAGAATAGAAAAACTAATGTTAGTAAAATTCCCTTTATAAAAGTCAACCCAATGAGTAGATAAAAGAATAGCTCCAATTCAATACAGCATTTATTTTTTTAAAAGCTGTTCAAGGGGAGACCTCTACTCTTGAACACCCAGTTTTGGGTAGACGTGGCAGTGGAGTCTGCAGTGAGAGAGACACGAGAGATGAGTGGGCCCCCACACAGAGGGAACAGAGATGGTTCGCCTGAGGTCCAAGCAAGCCCTGGGTCCTGGAGTTTCCCAGCTGCCCAGCCACACCCAGTTATAAGTGTGGAAAATGATGAAACATATAACTTTTCTGTGCTTATCCTTCAATGACTGTGAGCCCTCAGGAACCCACTGCCCTTCAATCCCCAAATGACAGGCCCATAAGAAGGCATTCTGCCTTGGGTATACTTCTGTCTACCCAACTGAAGCTTTCCTTTCTTCCTTTCCCCTATTCCCAACCACTAGTTTCCACAATGCAAACCAGTTCCCTCCTGGGCTGTCTCCTATTCTAGACCCAAGCAATTTCATTTGGGGTTGGGGGGGCTCGGCTGCCAGTCAGGGCTCTGCCTGTAACACACATGGAACTTCTAACCTGGGAGTATTCTCACTGCATCAACAGCATGAGAATAATATCCTCTTCCTAGATGGATCCCTTAAGTGTGTGTGTGTGTGTGTGTGTGTGTGTGTGTGTGTGTATCACTTTGTAGCCCAGATCAGTCTAGAACTTGCCACAATCCTGCTGCCTCAGCCTCCCAAATGCTGGGATTACAGGCATGCACCACCACACCAGCTCTTTTAAAGATATTGACATCGCTCCTCCCTCACTAGATATAATTTCCCACATTCCCTGAACATTGTGATTTGACTATATTTCTTGGTTTATGTTTAATCTTCTAGCCCTGATCTAACAACCCAGACAGCTGAACAGTGACATTCTATCAAGTTTCCCAATTTTAATCAAGTCATTAATGGTTGCATATAATCAAACAGTGAACACTGATAAAGCCCTACAGACTAAAAAAGAAATTTATATTTTGTTCTAAATATTAGGGGAGAGTTTTGAGCAAAAGAGTGACATGATTTAACACATCTTTTAAAAATGCAATGCTGGTGACACTATGAAGAGCAGACCTTGTAATGTTAAAGAAAGTGGAGGCAGCAAGTTTGAAAACCATCTGGCACAACAGTACTGACATAGTACTCACATAGTCAACCAGGGTATAGATGTTGATGACTTGAACTGGGGGAGCAGGAGCAGCAGTGTAGATAGAGGGAAATAGAAGCATTAGTGATGTAATTTGAAGGTAAAAGTGGTTAATATTCCTATATGGAAAGAGGAGGTCACTACTTCCCTTTGTCTTTATCAGGACACAGCAATTTACAGTACACAAAAAGGTTTTCAGTGACTCATAAGTAAGAGTTTCATGTTAAATTATGAATAATTAGTAGTACTGACATAGTTATTTATATGTAGCCACTGGACTTTTTCAAGGAAGCTCCTTTTGAACGCAAGTATCCAATTGCCTTGATAATTTAAGTGAAGTAAATTTTAATGATAATTTCTTGCTGGAATGTAGAAGCTATTGCTCTAAAAGCTACTCTGCCCCTAAATGAAAGTTATCCAGTGTGAATGATAACTGATACAATAGAAAACCAATACATCATCTCAATACTGTGTCTTTTCAGCCAGGTTCTACAATAAAATTAAGAACACTTTAAAATGTTTTGAGAATATCTACCAAAGTTGCTTCCAAAAATACCATTAGTGCCCACTACGAATATAATTTTTCAAATTTCACAAGTTATTAATGGGCTTTTGAAAAGATTTTTCTGTCCACGCCCATGAAAAAAGAACCTTTGGTGAAGTAAGCTGAAATAAGTGTAGCCTGGGATGTGTTTCAGTCATTGACAATATTTTCTGTGTTGCAACTGTCAGACGTCAGCAGACACAGCATCTACTAGTGCTCTTAATTTAAATTCAGTCAGTTCTATGTATATGGCTCAGCCGGTGCGGTATATCTTCTGATACGGCAGTGTGGTTTCTCCCTACTGCCTGTAACTTCAGTTCTACACAGAATTGTTCTCTGACTTACCTACTTATTCAGACCCCTCTTTTCAGTTAGGTAATAAACCAATCATATATCCTTAAAAATGTATTATACAATTTTATCAACTTGAAAGAGTGAGTCATGAAAGACTAATGGTAGAAAACGTTGCAGAATCCCAAAAGTATGTACTATATGAATTGGACATAAATCACCTAACAAAACCTTGAAGAGGCACTGACTGATGACTCAGGCCCTTGGTGTTAGATAACAAGCTCTTGGACAAGTAGTCAAGCGTGTACATAGGGTGACTTCGGGAAGGGAGTTAAACATTCACTAGGTTGTGGTTCAGGTCTCTTGAGCAACCTATTTCTCTAGTTCAACATTGTTCAGGTCATTGTGCACTAAGGAACTAACAGCATTATGAATGAAGAATGCTTTACAAGAGTGGTCATCCAAGGACAAATAAAGCCTTCTAAGACAAAGAAGTAGATATCTACAACAGATCAGCTACTTTTTAGGGCACCAACCAAGGCTGCCTATGATAATAAACATTTCAATAAATTCCCTTTCCTTCTCTTTTCTCTAAGAAGCAAATGATGACTCTTTACCATATACCTGATAAGCATACACAAAGTACACCTAAATAAAGTTCAGGGCAATTCTTTGAACTCACTCACTCTTGCTTCCTTGAGAGCATACTTTCGATTTCTGTATTTGTTTGTGCTAATAAATTTTCCTTGGTGATTTGCTCAGTGTGTTTCCACCTTTAAAATCTTTCTGTGGCAGAACAAAGACATACCCAGGCCAAGATTGATCTCTGCCCTCTGCTTGGTGGGATCCTTTGCTGTCCTCCTGTTAACATGTAGACATTTGCAGTAATCAGAGTCTATAAACATGAAGTTGATCACATACACAGCATAAATCTCATCATCACAGGGTATCCCCAAAGAAGACTGTAAATTAGTACAAATCATGTAGACACTGCAGCCACAGTGTGTATACGTGGAAACGCATAAATCCTGTAATAGCAAGGGCTCAGTGTCAATTTGAGTTGCCATGAATGTTTCTATTCTGTAGTAGGAAGTCATCATGCTTCCAGTGCTGTTACACGTAGTCTTTTCCAGTTCTACCATTCTATTGTTCTATCATGTGTTTTGAAGAAATATACAAGAAATCCAATAAATTTTCCTACAACAAGATAGACTAGAAATGTCCAGTCTGTAGTTTGTGTCAGATAGCACATACTCAGAATAGGTACCAATAGCCCCAGAAGACTATGGTTTCATTTCTGAAATTTGTCTATAAACAGTGTCTGAGTCTTCAATTTTTTTTTAAAGTGCCTTCAATAATCCTACCAGCATAACAAACTATCAACCATCTTGGTCCCAGATAAAGAAACAGCAATGGCATATACACTTTTCACATATATTCACATCCCAGGGATCATCAAAGCCAACATACTTGAGCTTTCAATCTTTCATTATATGTGCTTCAAGTCAAAATTAAAGTGGTTTATCATCACATGAATTCCAGACATGAAGCTCAAAACCTCTCCAGTGGGCTCCAAAGTAATTTTACCTGCATGATCTACTTAGTTTCCAAATGGAAATATTGTTCAATTGTTCTTATAGGGCCCAAGAAGGGATTTGCACCACCAGGAGTTCCCAACTTGATCCAAAAGGGTCCCCTTCTGGTTGCTGAAAGATGTTGTGCTAAAGTAGATAAAGTGATAGGCCTTCGCCAGTTAACTAATGGAGCCAAATACTCCAAACTACAGATCCACTGTGTAATGACATCAACTCTCTGAGCTCAAAATAACCAGAAATCTCTGCAATAAACCATACCATGCCTGGCGTGTGTGGCACCCACTGTTTGTCTAGAAACAGAAAACAAGATCCCTGCAGCTCTTGTCATCTGTGCAGTAGGTTTTTTATACTTTTGAGATATCTAGTAAATATATTTCTTTATTTATATTCTTGCCATTGTCCTTTAGAGAAAATAAATGCTAAATCACTGTCCTTGAAATGCCCTTGTACATTCTTGCTTTACATTACCAGGTGATACAAACTCTAAAAGTATTTGGCAGAGACCAGGGAGGATGACTTTAAGTGTCATCAGAAACAAACATGCTTGTTTGTTGGTGAAGGAGGGGAAGGGGATCGAACTGGCGTCAGAAACGCTGCACATACCATGGTGCCCCTTCTCTAACTGTACAACCCTGGAAAAGTCTCTAACCTTTCTGTACCTCAATTGCCTCAGCTCCAAATTGGGCATAGCTCCCCTCCATGCTGCCTATCCAGACTGTGGGATTACTGAAGGGTAACAACCCTTTTGCAAGTTTTGACTATCACCCACGTAGTTAAATGTGTAGTCAATTATAAAAGTGAAATATTTTAAACAAGGGAGAATGGGTAAAGCTCTCCTTTAGTGACCTGGAAATGAAATGTGTTATTTTCTCTCTGAATGTGTCTCACTCCTTTACAATCTGGAAAATAAAAAATCACAGATTTTCTGGCTATGGCGGAACACACCCATATTCCCAGGCCTCTGGGAGGCAAGAGGGTCACAAATTTGAGCCTGGCCTGGGCAACTTAGAGACTTACTAAACACAAATAATTGTAAAAGGACTGAGGACACAGCTCAGCGAAGGCCCTGGTTCACTGATCCCTAACATGACAAATACATAAATAGGCAAAATTAAAAATTCAGAGATATGTTTGAAATAACAGCTGAACACTGTCTAGATGCCACCCTTGACTTACTCAGGCATCACCTCCTTTAACCCTCATAGAAACCTTATGAGGGAGAAATATTTACTAAGAAAAGGACTAAAGTTTAGCAAGGAAAGTATTTTTGCCCATGGTCACTGACCCAGTTTAAAGCTAAGTCAGCACTGAAACCTGAACTATTCTGACTATAAAATCCATGCCCTTAACCACTGTTCCAATTTCTTCCCATAGATTCACAAATTCACAACCCAGAACCTCTGTCCACTCTCCTCACCACTGGGTCTTGGCCCCATGTTATCTACAGTTGTGCCTAGAATCTATTCTCCCCTACGTCTACTCTCCTCTCCTGAGCTGCCTCCTCTGCCTCACTAAATACATCCTGTAAGGCTCACAGGAAACCTCGACTTTGGCACATGTCTTTCTGATGAAATTTCATTTTGTGCAAATCACCTTCTGGTGTTGCACTGACTGGCTAACTGTATCTGAGATGTGTTTCTCTCTTGCTTGGAATTTCCATAAAGGCATAGATGAAGTAAAAGTAATTTACCTCTCTCTCTCTTTCTCTCTCACACCTTCCTTCGCTCTCCCTCTCTGTCTCTCATTTCTGTGTGTGTGTGTGTGTGTGTGTGTGTGTGTGTGTGTGTGTCCAAAACTGCTTAAAACTGTATCAGGTTAGTTCAGGTTTTCAGGGAGGACAGAAAAGCTGTGTGGTAGGCTACAGGAAGTACAGGTGACTGCCAAGGCACAAAACAGCAGTAACTACTCATCATGCCAGTCTGTGGGGCCATGAGAAGTCTATTTGGAGAGTTTGGTAATACAGGCTGAAATCTTAAGGATTGTACAATAATAACAAGAAATCATTGGGTATGCACTCTGAGTACTTTAGATCTGTGTCTCCTTGCCTAATCCTTTCAGTGACTCAGAAGAAGATGCTATCATTTCCCCCATTTTATTGATAAAATGGCTGCAGTAGGATAATTTGCTCAAAGTTACTAGTGATGGTAAGAGTAAGATTCAATGCAGGTCAATTGGCTCCTGGAGACTACACCTTTAACTACATGCTGCCTTTCTTCTCAAGTAGAGTAATTACTTAAAAAAAAAAAGAGAGAAATAAAGAAGAGAGGAGAGGTCTAGGGAGAAGGCCAAGCATCATGAATGTTGAGAGAGAAAGAGAAGAATTCAAGCAGGAGATTCTGGAAACTACTGTAATTTAATGTGGCACTTGGAGAGTTCTAGGTGGGTTTCTGGTTACCCTGCAGTGGCTATTCAGCCATTTCCCACTGGGGCACCAGGCAGCAACTCAGCCCTGTTACATGACCTGCCCCACAAGGTGCTACTGCATACAGAGGGCCTTGTTATACCAGACTCCCAGGGACTGTGATCTACTTGCCCCAAGGGCCGACAGAGTTCTCTCCCCTGTATATCAACACAATCCCACAGAATCAGGATCCTGGAAGATCCTCTGATCTTAGAAGAGAACAGAACTAGAAAAGTTTATATCTTTGCTTCCAGAGATTTTTCCCCACACTATCAGGTTCCAAAAATAATTCCACAATTCCTTAGCCTCTCATCTCAATGTCAAGCTGTCCTTTCTATGAAGACATTCTTACTGGGGTCTGTTGTGAGTGCTTTGTGCTTAAGATTTAGCTTGAAGTCTCAGCTCTGCTTCCATGAGTGGTGGAATAGTAAGTTAGGTCCTAGGAGGGGACCATCTCAAAAGGGTCATCAGAGGATAACACAGCCACACTTAAAGCCTGCAGGTAGAGTGTGCCATCTGGCTCTATCACTTGTGAGCTCTGTTACAAGAGGCAAATTACTCAACTCCTCAGTGATTCCAGTTCTCATCTGTAAAATAACACAATACGAAGGCTTGCACATAGATTCATTTTGAGGGTTAAGTACAGACCAGATCATAATAAATGCCTACCAAATTTCAGCTTAGAAAAGAAAAGACAATGCTGGGCATGATGGTGCATGTCTATAATCCCAGCACTTCAGAGTCTGAGGCAGGAGGATCATTACAAGTACAAGACCTGAGCTGCATAGTGAGTCCCATCTCAAAAAGACAAAAAAAAAAAAAAGATAAGGCCTAATGCCACATGTATCTTAAACTAATTTGAATACAATTTAGGAACTAACAAATAAATCTGATCAACTTTTCCAGGAAAAATAAAAAACCAAATGCATAAAACATAAAATTACACTTTAAGTTTTCTTATTTTCCACTAGTAGTCAGAAAAGCAGAATATCCACTTTTAAATGGAAGTTATATGTGAGTTACAAAAGTGTTACATAAATTTGTGAAGGCCAAGTAAAAAGAATAAAGAAAGAGACAGGAATCATCTTGCTGTTGCCATGACAGCAAGGCATGTTACCTGGACAAAGATTTTGGTAATCTCTTAAGAGAATAGCCAGAAATGTTTCAGTCTATTTCAGAAAGGACACAGTCTTCCTTTGTCCTCCACTAACGACACACACCCACTTGTCTGCTGACTGTCTCCCAAGTCACCAAGGCCAAGATCCAAGAGGAGAGAGGGCGTCATACCCAAGTAGGTGGTGGGATGAAACAGACCTGGCAGAAGCTTGGCATTAAAGGCAAATATCAGTGAAAAATGCAAGATCAAACTGCCCAGGATCACTACTGTTTCATTTAAAATGCTGAAAGGACATTCATTAAAAACCATCCTTTCCCTGTCCCATTTCAACATTTTCTTCCTATTTCACAATATCTGTTATATACATTTGTCGCCTCATGTACACTTTTGGGGGAAAGGAAAGAAGGGAAAAGAAAAAAATGATGAAAAAAGAAGGAAAAATGGAAGCAAAGCTTTTATAAAGAAGGGAAAAAGGGGTTGAAAACAGGGTAGGGGGGTGGGGGGAAAATGAATCAAGTAGTATCATGTCCGGGTACAAATTCCCTATGAAGAATGTGATCACCATGTGTACCTAACACGGACCAATAAACTTCATTAATAGAAGAGCGGCGTTCTCACGCATGAAACTGCCCAACTTCCATAGATTAAGCTGACTAGAAATTGAACCCTAAGTCAATAGCACTTGCATTTTCATTAACTCTAATGACACTCAGAAAGTCATTTGAAAACCTAGTATGCAAGACTTTCCCCAAAAATCATTTTCATAAGTGAAGGTATGAAGAGCATGGGATGCAAATGTGTTTTTTCTCCATGTCTTCAGGTATCGTGTGTGTGTGCATGTGTGTGTGTGTGTGTGTGTGTGTGTGTGTGTGTGTGTGTTTCCTTCTTTCAAAATGTAGTTTCCACTTAACATAATAATCCTGCACACCTCTCTCATCATTTCTTTTAATCTATAGTATTTTAAAGGAACAAATAGAGGGTATTTGTAATAGTATTTCCTTTAATAGCATATTTTTCAAACATGAGACTATTAAAGCAGCTGTCCATGAAAGCAGTTATTCAGCTCTCCTCTGAGTTCCCCCTTTATCCTGAGAGGGCCTCCCTCATCAAGCTCAATAGCATCTCTTGGCTGCCTGCGAACGAGCACTGGAGGACAAAAAAGAGACAAAAAATGAAAAAAAGAAAGAAGCCTATTTTCCAGATCACAGTACCCCGCCCCACGGCCATGGCTCCAGACGCCTCTTTTTTCTTTCCACTGACCAGACAAGGTTCTTCTCTGCTCTCTGCTTCATTTTGCTTTTGCCCGAATTTGTTTTCTCATTGGGAAAAGTGTTCATTAAAGTATTAGTTTAGGTTGATTGGTTCTTCAGCAACAGAAGAGGCTTCTGTTTGACATGATCTCGAAACAGTGACCTGATTATTATGCAACATGGAAATAACTCAAGACAGTGGGCTTCCCCTTTGGGACCCATGTAGGACACCAGGTAAATGACTACACACCTGGCTGACTGGTCTTTTCCTGGGTGCTCTCAGGGTCTGAGGTTTTGCCTATGTCCCTGGATGCTGTAAGTCAGCTCTTTGCCCTGGTCATTGGGCCCCACCCCCTTCCTATGGGTCTGAATTCTTCCCAAGTGGCTGAGGCTGCTCAGTTTTGCCTCCATTTATATCAACCAGTGGCGCATTCAATAGAAAGAATGGGAAGGGAGAGGAATGGCTTTGATGTCTTCAAGGGCCAGAAATCACTTGGATGTTCTTCCAGGGCCACTTGGCAGCAGGTAGAGGGTGTGACAGCTAGTGGGGAGCTTGGTAGCTGGGATGTAACTGCTCGACCATAGCCAGAAACTGCTCTCCCCTTACAAACTGAGAGCTTTATTCCTATATTCCAGCTGGAGGTGGGAATGAGAGAGAAAGATCAGAGAGCTGGTCTATATCAACTGGCAAAAAGAAAATTCATGAATTACCAAATAACATGCCAGAAGATTCCACTGCTTTTTAAGACCAATTGAGCCAAGTCTTTGTGTCCAATCTAATAAGACTATACTACTGCCAGTAACCATCAGATGGTACAAATGGTGTTTCGCCATGAGGACCTTGAATCCAGACTTCATGCCTCTACTCACCTATTAAAAGACGGCTCCTCATAAGTTTTAAGGATTAATAATAATGAAGTTATTGTTGTTGAACATTTACTATGTACCTTTTTAAGAAAGGGAATATTGTTAGAAACTCCCTGGATTCATCACTATGGAAAACGCCATCTTCCCCTTTTCTCTATGGGGAAATTCCTATTAATTCTTCCTCACTCAGATCAAATACCAACTCCCCTCAGTCCCTATACAGAGTCAGATGTTCTATATCCTCTACACTCATTCATTTGTATACCATTTTTTTAAAGAAAATCGTTCTTTTACACTGATTTTTTTTCTGGTACCAAGAATTGAACTCAGGACTTTGTACTTGACCAGCAGGCACTTGTGCCGCTGAACTATATCCCCAACCCTTGTATAAAATTTAATAATCATATCATAGTATAATTCTATCTCTTTCATTCTCTCAGCTGAAATTCTTGATGGTTTTACTCATCTTAACTTTTCCAACATCTAACTTGGTACAAAATGATGTTCAGAAAATGTATGTTGAATGAATATATAAGTTGCTACATAAGCCACACTTAAAGGAGTTGCATTTTAGATCCAGAGGGGTCAGAGACTGAATTTTAGGACTGACATCCTCAATGTCTAGGTTCACTTCAAATCAAAACAGCCTGGTCTTAGGCAATTACCCTGAACTTTCTGCATCTAATAACCTAGGCTTTGAAAAAGGAGGACCACAATCCACTGAGCTGTGCTTCGTTAGTGAATGCCAGAAAAGGGCTTTTTAAGTAGGAAAGGAGACAATGATGGAAAATGCCTCTGAGAAGGAAAGTTGGCAAGAGATGTCTAAGGGACAATGATGAATTTTCCTTCCAGGATTTCCACTACATTTCATTCCAAATCAATCAGAGTCCTCAGCAGAGATTCCAGTACCAATAGGTTCCATGATTATGTATTCACCAAGTTCCTGAATTATCGCAGAGCGCTGGTTGGAAAGCACACTAGACCTGCACCTCCAGCGCGGGGTTGCTATGGTCTCTGCTGCACTTTCAGCTTTTTCTGTTGTTTGTCTCACCTTGGCTCCTGACTTCCACATTTACAGGTCATGAACAGATCACTCAGATGTGCTTGACCTTTAAAAATACATTTGCCCTCCCAGGAAGTATATGATCATTTATCACTGTCATTTATCAAACGTTAGCTACAGAAATAGATATCTGGGTAAGCCTGAAGGGAACTGCCAGCCCATGTACACAGAAGTGGCAATTTAGTCCACATGACACAAGAAGACATAAAGACACTGAAAAATGAGGCCTGTTCTTGAGGAGTATGTTTGGGGCCTTCAGAAAGGAACAAATGTATGGGTCACAGGTATTTTATTTGTTCTTACGCCATGGAAATATAAGCCCTCCTCTGTTCTAGACAGCTTGTCCTAATAGAGAGTAGCTTTACTTCAAATAAACTAAAAGAGAGAATAATTCCAGAATATTCTGTTTGACTCATATTAGAATTTCCCTCTACATGCACAAATGTGTGTACACACTTGCCTCTGAAATTATTTTACTGAAGATAAATTCATTACTACTTTGCTTCCCAGTGCACATACCCAGGTTAGCACTATGTAACATAATAATGGGCAAAGATGGTCTAGGATATTTCACTGTCCTAGTTAATCAAAATATCATTGTTGAAAAGAGTAAGAAGAGCAAAGAAAAAGAACTGGGATTTGAAGGGAAGAAATAACGTAAGGCCCCCAAATCGTCATTAGTAGATATGTGCTTTAGTGAGTGTTTCAGTTCTTACCCAAGCTGATTATCAGTTCACTCTCTACCACTTTTAGAATAGTGTGGTATTTTAGATCTGAGGAGGGACTTAACTGGCTACACATAGGAAATTAGAAAAGTTTTATTTTCTGGAACTACAGGCTGCTTTTCTATTACCAGGACAGTTCATGGTTTGCCATTACTCATCAACATTAAATGTGGGAAGTTTGCTACAGCTATAATTAAAATTCTGGTTCATGTCTATATCAGCTGATTGATCTTAACATTTGCCATTCAGAGCTCTTTTGAAACTTATAATTAGTTGAAAAATGGATAAAGGGACTGCATATTCTTATTATTAATATAACTTAAGAGTTCCCACAGAGTCTGAATGCCATATGTAGAAGCCCTGCATTTGTTATAAATTTAGATTAAATGACTTCTAAGACTCCTTATAACTGTAAAACACAATTCAGTATCCATTGAGAAAAATGGCAAGATTATTCTACGATGTGGACTTTGTTGGAAAGTTTCATCCCTGTCAGAAAGGGCACTTGTTTATGACATGGGAGAGATTTTTAAAACTATAGCAATTCTATATTCACTGACTGAAACACCTCTTGTGATCTTCTGTGTTATGTGGATTTTGAAGACCTTGCTCTTTGAGCCCTGATGACTAGACTCCCTTTGTCCCAATTTATTACTCAGAAATACCTGCCTCTAGAGGAATTTAAACTGGTGTCCTTTTCTGGACAAAGTCAAGGCAAATGATTTTGGAGTTCAATATGCTTTTGAAATTCTGAGTCACCTATTCCATCAGCAATCAAAATACGGAGAAAACAAAATCTGCTTGAAAAGAATAAACACATTCTACCAATACGTCATCAACATAATAGGTATAAATTGAAAGAGTTTGTTATGGTGTGTGGATGTCCCCCCAAAAGCCTCATGCAGTCATGGGGCAGGCCTCTAGAGTTTATGATTGATCCATGGTCCAATGCTGGGATTATGAGTGTGAGAGTTACACATTCTCTGAGGCGGGTAGCTTGCAAACAATACAAGGAAGTGAAAGAGGCTTGCTACTCTGGGTACCACATCTCTCTTTTGCTCTTGTTGCTTTTGCTGTTTTCTGCCACTGTGAACTGTTTTCTGCCATGTGCCATCCTGCCTTGGAGCCAGCACAAGTATGTACTGAAACCTCCACCAACCATGAGCTAAATAAACCTTTCCTTCCTTTGTGTGTCAGGTACTTTGTCTCAGCGACAAGAGAAAAGTAAGTAAGGCAGAATTAGAAAAAAACATTATAAATTTTGAGATTCAGGATCTCAAATCTCTCACCTCTGTGAGTCAACTATTTTTTAAAAAATGCAAGCACTGAATCTGGAATGGTTAAAGTCTGGGGAATAAAGAGGGGGGTGCAAGGAAGACCAATAACTTCAATGGGGAAGAAGAGAAAGAAGGGGGGTTCTATTAGGATTAAAACGTCAACCATGCAAATCAGTGAAGTAAAGGCTATGAAGGGCAATCACAAGGAAAAGTACAAACACCGTATGCATACATTTAGAACCCAGCACCAGGCCATAAGGCATCATTAAAGGCATCGATTTACAGAAACTAAGATAGATTTATAGACTCTAGATCTATAAAAACTAAATGATAAGTTGGGTGTTTTAGATTGAATGAGAAGCAAAGCTACAATTAGCTGCAAGATCTGAAAAACAAGCAAAACCATGAAATGATAGTAAATATTATCTCCTAAAAAATAAAAGACCAAAAGTTGATCTGTTATGTGACAATGATTTGTAAGTATGTACAATAATTCATAGGTAAAGTGTTTTGATCTAGTTCTCTAAATAACTGCCTCCATTTCTTTTGCTTGTCTACTATAAAGTTTGACTGGATTGAGAAATGTCCAGGAGATCAGTAAGACACACTTCTGGGTTGTTGGTGAGAGGATTTCCAGAGACAACTGGCATGTGAGACAGCAAAGTGAAACAGACCCACCCTGAAGGTAGACAGCACCACCCCAGTGGTTGGGTGATGGCCACTGCACCAGACTCTCCTTCCCTGCTTTCTCTCTCTCTTTCCTTCTTGGCTACCATGAGGTAAGCAGCTTTCCTCTACTGCACCCCTCCACCAAGGTGCTTCTACCTCACCACAGGTCTAAAAGTAATGGAGACAGCTGACTATAAGTTGAAACCTCTGAAACCATGAACCCAAATAAATCTTTTCTTCCCAAAGCTAAGTTTTCTCAGGTATTTTGTCCAAACAAAATGCTAACGCATTTATGCAGCACTTAGTTGCATATGTTTTGCGGATTACCTTATTTGCTGTTTCTGTCTCACAAACTAAACCCAAATGCTGAAGAGCAATGTCTTTTGTTTACCCAGCTCAATCTCTTGCTGTGCTCACCACGTCTAACTGGTATCCCGTATAATCACTGAAAATGTTTTATGCAAATCTAACTTCTATTTGTCCTTAAGTAAAAGAGATTAGTTGGACTGTTTTGCATTAACATCCATAGGGGTAGTCTCCATGTTTCTCTATATTAATACAGGCTTTGATAATTATCAATACAAATACTAATAAATAATAAGCAGGACATTAGAAATAATAATGATAAGATGAATATGGTTAATAATGACTCTGTACCTCCATTCACTTTTATTTAAGTAATTATAACTTTCCAAATTATTTCCAGGTTTCAGTTTCATTTGTAATTGTTTCATGGCAATCACAGTGCATTACCATGTATCTGCCCAGCATCCTGCCTGCCCATGAATTTATGTCTTCAGTCTTGGTACCTGTGGATAAACTGATAATTGGCCATCCCTACTCTAGATAGGGAAATTTCCACTCACAATTTCCCCAGCTGGAATGCAGCAGCTGTCAACACCAGAGACAGTTACATCCACCAAGACTGCAGAAAGATCCAGAAGGTCAAAATACAGACCTTCTTAGTCCTTGCAGTGCTGAGTGAAGGGATCTTAGTGTCCTTCCATGACTCCTTCAAATAATGTGTCCACAAGGTTTAGACCTTCCCCTCATCCTGACATTTTCTCATAATTTAGCATCCTCATAAGGTTGAAATGAAAGCTGAATTTTTCACGGAGGCAGGTCATTCTGACAGCGATAGCAGCTAACAAGAGATTAAAAGGAACCACAGATATAGTGCTGAAAAAGTCTCATCAAGGTCACCAACTCCTGATAAGGCAAGTAGAAAGTGAAGGAGAAATAGGCTTCTTGCTCAGGAACCAGTGGGGGCAACTAGATTACCTAATTATTCCTCTTCATTTCCATCTTCTCTAGCTTCCCATTCCTATATACATGCTGCAAAGCAAGTTCATTATTTTAAAATTACTGTACACTAGTTATGCTTATCAGTCTAAGGTAGGGCTGCCTTTGAGTGCAGTTCCCAGAGTACCTCCTACCCTGCCGAGCGGAAGCAGTTGCTTCCCATGTACCCAACTTGCCTCCGTGCTACAGCACACACATTTACATGAATTTCACCCTTACCGACTGCAAACCTTTCACGTGCTCTAAGTGTGTCTTACTCATTCTATCTACCTGCTTGTGACAGAGTGAACCAGCAAGCTGTTAATTTCATGATTTTCTTTCCCCATGAGATACAGAGTTGCTTTTCAGAAGCTAGGGACTACATTTTTCCTCCTCCGTTTATATCTATGTGCAGCCACAAGAAAAGTAGCATGCATTGGAAAATGAACAGAGATGGCATACTTCATTCTGTGGCTTTTGTAATGTGTCACGCTCTCTGCTGTGGTTTGGATACTGAGTATCTCCCAAAGGCCCATGTGATAAAGGCTTGGTTTCGGGCTTGACACTATCAAGAGGTGGTGGACCACTGAGATGTGGACCTTACTGTGAAGTTATTAGGGGCTTGGCCTTGGAGGTGACTGCAGGATTCTTGCTTCTTCATTTTGTATTTTGTTTCCTTGTCATGAGGTGAATAGTTCTGCTCAATCTCATATTCCCACACCTGCCATCCAGCCTCCCCATCACATCTAAAAGCAATGGTTCAAGGGCTGCGGATATAGCTCAGTGGAGTAAGCACCTGCCTGGCAAGTGTAGGGTCCTGAGTCTGATCCCTGGTACTGCCAAAAAAAAGCAATGGCTCTGCCTGATCATAGACTAGTAGCCCTAAACACTGAGCCAAAATGTACCTTTTCTCTTTATAAGTTGATCATTTCAGGTGTTCATAATTACGGTGATGTAAAGCTGACTAATGCTCTGTCTTTCACCTGCTCGGCTACATGGATACAGAGGCTGATGTGCACTAAAGAGCTGGCCAACACGTGTGACCAAAGGAACTAGGATCCCTGGCCATTGCATTGAAGAAAGCCACTACAGACCAGATTGCATCACTATGAAATAAAGGAATAAACTCCTGTCTCTACAAATTGTCATCTATTTGCCTATTTCCTCTAGAAAAGGGAAGCTGAACTGTTTTTAGAATCATTGGGGATAAACTATACCTCAGTCCCAAAGGAGATTAGAAAGTAACTAAAGGAAATTAATAAGATAAATAGAAAACTAATTTTATTCAGTAATTTGTTTACTCAATAATCCATGCGCTGATACAGTATTAATACTATTAATAGAATTAATTCTATTAATAGAATACTGTTTAATTAATGGTTTTGGTTTATTTGTTACTACAGGGCACACTAATCCATGAACTTAACACAGTGATTTATATGCATTGCTAATAACTAAATAAACCATCTATTTGCCTATTTCCTATAGAAAAGCCTGAATATTTCACATTTGTTCAGAAAGGATTAAATATGGATTGCAGCTCAAGAATTTATATGCAATAATTGTTATTATGGAAAATGTCCCAAAATATATGAAACAGATTGATGTGACTAGGGCTTTATCTAATGTTGTAGTTGTTTTTTTCAAATTCATAGCTACATATTTAAATTTTGTTACAGTGGGAGAATGTTTAGGTTGCCATGGCAACAAGTTAAAGCCGTAGAGTGTGTGTGATGTGCTAGGATGATTGGTGCTAGCCATGTCAGCAAAAAATAAAAGGATTATATCACACAGAGAAAACTGCACTATAGGTTATAGTCTGATAGTCAACTTACTGTCTTTTACCTGCTAGGAACCATAATTGACTATATATATTAGTTAAGAATTTTTATAATATTGCTCATTCTAAAATGAAATGGATTTTAAAATTCAGATGAGATCATTACCTTGCATAGTCTATCACCTGTCCTCACCTGCCGGGGACACACACACACACACACACACACACACACACATACAGAGAAGAAGAGTACTATACATGCAGCAGCAAACTTTTGATAGAGCTGAAGAATTATGAGAGCAATATATTTAAAATAAGTAATCAAATTAAATCTCTCCTAAGCAGAGATTTTAGGACCAATTTTTCACCTCAACTCTGTGGCTTACCTTATGGTTCAGGCCGAGTCATTATTGACCCCTTCTGTGGACCAGAAGCCTATTTTTCTGCAACATGCTTGCCCCCATTCAAGTTATCATTATTGTCTTATGAAAAATCAAGCATTTCAACAGTATTTCTTCTAGCTTCCCCATGGACATTCTTCCTCAAAGTTTCCAGAAGCACTGACACTTGTCTTGAGATAACACAAATGGTAGGCTACCTGGATTATCAAGGCAGGACTCAGAATTAGATGTGGCCAGCTGGAGTAAGGTAGTTTGGCAAGTAACAGTAACTGGGAAGACTAATAATCCTAGTCATTATTTGAAAGGGCAAAATAAGTCAATAACAAAAAAAGATTCCAATTGCTCATGAGAGCCCTAGAAGTTAATGTAGAAAAAAATGTCAACTCTGGGAAGAAATTGAAAAAGATAAAAAGATGATATCCCTAGTAAAAGTCATTTTTTCCTCTTCAACTCATCTTGTATTTCCTGTTTATATGTGCTAATTAAGTAATTTATTCTCCAGCCCTCCTTTGCTTCATTGAAAAACTGTATCAACCAACTTCCCAGAATTTCCATTGCTGGGATCACAGGAACCACACACACCTATAATCCCAGGCTGCGTTCATATCCAGCCTGGGCAAATTAAAGAAACTACGTCCCAAAATAAGTAATTAAAAAGGTCTGTAATATAGCTCAGTGGTAGAGTGCAAGCAGGAGAGAAGAAGGAAAGGAAGGGAATGTGACCCTAAGAGATGTTATTACTATATTGAGAAACATGATTCCAAGGATATAAGCCTGCCCCCACCTGCAAGTGTCCCAGTCATTTCAAGGTAAAACAAAAAGCTATATGCAAACATTAGGGGACTGAGTCAGTCACAGTATAGACAGTCTCAGGAGGCTGCCTGGACTGTTCTTGGTATAAACCAGGTCAAAGGCATCTGATGTGGCTCAGTAGACAGAGGAGATCAATAATGCTAAAGAGCAGTGTCTGCAGTAAGAAACAAATAATTGCAAATAGATAAAAATGGGTGCTGTGCTCAAGATTCCTGACAGAAAGCCTCCATCTGCATCTTGACATTAACATTTGTGACCTCCGTCCCAGGGAGGGGAGAAGGAGAAAGAGAGGTAGGGAGTGAAGTGGCAGGCGCCAAGGGTGACACCGTCTTCAACCGAGAGACCCAGAGCAGTTCAGTGTCCATCTGGTCAACACAAGGAGAAAAAGCTGCAGGGAAGCTGAGGTGTTTTTAGAATCACTGGGGATAGACTATACCTCAGTCTCAAGAGAGATTGGCAAGTGACTAAAGGAAATTAATAAGATAAATAGAAAGCTAATTTTATTCAGTAATTTGTTTACTCAATAACCCATGAGCTGATACAGTATTAGGTTTATTAATAAGGAAATTGAGGTTCAGAGGAGTTAAGTCACTTTCTCAACATCATAAGATCACAAGTGGTAAATCCAAGACTCAAAGCAAGGTCTGTCCTGCTGCAGTGCTGGACAATGTTATCCCGTGTAAGGATCATCTGTCAACACAACTAAACATGTTCCTCAAGGCTTTTCTCTTCCTCATGAAGTTCATCAGGTAGGAATCACTAGTGTGCACCTGCTTATCCAGATTCATGGGAGTAAGGAAAAACTGTCTTCATGGAGACTGAGTTTCTAGGTATAGGGTGGAGCCATAAGGCAACGGATTACAGAGAAAAGCAAATGGCATCAAGAGTTAAGTCTAGTACTATATCTGGGTCCCTTGGCTGAGGCTGCTTAGAGAAAATTAGGTTCTTGAATTAAAGCAATAAACTGGAGAATTCTACCGGGAGCTGCTTAACCTGTTTTGTTGTTGCTGTTTAATACCTAACCCTTCACTGATAGAATCAAAAATAATATAGAAAGCAGAAAACTGACTGCCAGGGCATAAATTCCATACTGGGATCATACTATTGGCAAAATGACTTAAATCTCCAAAACCTTCTTGATCCATTTTACAGATGTTTCCCTAGTGGTAAAAATAGAAAAATTCAAATGACCCATATTCACTTTGTGTCACTTCAGGTTGAAATCACTTTTCTGCCTTATGAAGGAAACCAACACATATTAACCAAGTATACAACCTCTTATGCTTTATGATTCACACACACATAATCTCACTGAATTTTCCTAACTGTCTTTCAAAGTGCTACATACCTACATTCAAGCTAACGGAACTGGGGTTAGAATGATCAGTTTGCCTAGAGCCCCAGGCTATGCATTTGCGCAGGGAGTAAAACCCATGATCTCAGACTTTCAAAATCAGTACTCTTTCTTCTACAGTTTCTTTTGGTCCTCTTCAGTGATTTAGGTCCTTTCCATACCTGTGGGTTGTGGAAATTTGAAATCTTAGCAGTCATAGTTCAACAGCGTAAAAGGTACAGATGTAAAACAAATGTATATTCTAGAAATCAATGCTTTCTCTGAACTTTTTTTTGGGTTTTTTTTGTTTTTTTTGTTTTTTTTTTCGGTACTGGGGATCGAACTCAGGACCCTGCGCTTGCTAGGCAAGCGCTTATTCCACTGAGCTATATCCCCAGCCCTCTCTGAACTCTTAAACTAATTGTTTTGCCTCTCCTTTGTCTCTTTCACCTAAAGCTGAAACATAGAAAAATCACTCCAATTACTGGAAAGTTTATATTAGTCAATTCCAGGTTTCCTAAGATGTGAAGAGAAGAATTTCATGTCAAAAGAGCCTTTATTATGTAATACATTGGACAGGGGTCTGAGGTGAGATATAAAGTATTCACTGCTTTTTCTCCCTCTGGAAAAATGGCATGCAGAGGAAAACGTATGGCCCTAGAAGTCATCTGGACTAAAATAAAAATCCTGGCCCAGCAGGGGGCGATGTTGAGCAAGTCTTCATGCTTCTCTGAACTTCCTTGTTATGTTTTAGATCTAAGATGTCCCCCCAAAGTCTTACCTATCTGAAAGGTGACTGGATCCCGGAGGCGCTATGCTCATCAGCGCGTTCATTCCCTGATGAGTTTAGTGGCTAAATGTACCTTTAGAAGGTGGGGTCTGGTTGGAGGCAGCCCACTGAGGGCGTGGAAGGGTGTGTTCTTGTCCTGGCCTCTTCTCTTCTCTCTCTGCTTCCTGGCTGCAGCGCATGGCGCACTTTGTCCTCCGCCCGGCCCCTCTACCCTCCTATTCCCGCCTTGGAGCCAGCCAACCATAGACTGAAGCCGTGAACCGCTATACACCTCTCCTCTTTGAGTTGCAGGAGTCAGGTATTACTCTCAGCAGTGGGAAAAGTGACTACCACGTTCCTCTCTGCCTTTAAAAAGTGAGACGGAGCTCACAGTGTTGTGAGGCCCCAATGAGACAATCCACACAACACGCCAAAAAAGCCCCCCTGACATACACACATGCTCAGCAAAACTTAGTTGCGCACTCACTTGTGATGCAGCTGTTTTTTATACTTGAGTGAGATGAAGTGAGGTCATGTGCAGGGCCCGCTGCTAGTTCAGGGAAGGGTACATCAAGGGAAAAAAGAAAGCATCAGGTTTTTTTTTTTTTTTTCACTTTTTGTACTTTAATTAGCTAGAGGAAGAGGCCATTAAGAGCCTTGCTGTGTATAACCATGGCTATCCTGGTACTTGTGGCTGGGAAGGTGGCATTTCAAACAAAGAACGCATGACAGTTGTTAGAGCCAGATGATTACGTTCCTACTCTTTGTCGTGTTGTAAACAGATCTCCATTTTGTGTCATTCCAAGTCACAATGGCCCGGATCCCACAGATGGTATCTCTGCTTTTATACTGCTCTCCATGCCAGAATTTCTACATCTTCAGGGCCATTACCGCCTCCCGACTCACTCACGCTTGCACTGTTAGACTATTATTCTGAACCCGGCCCTGGATGTTCTATTTTCTACTTTCTGCCACAAGGTGATGTGCTCTGAGCTGTCGTCTCTTAGACTTTGCCCGTCTGCTTGTTGTGTGTGCACCTCAGGGGCGTGGGGATCATTTGTAGACACATTACCAGGGGTGCAAATGCAAAGCATTTCAGAGCACAAAACAGCCTAAGGGGGAGGCTGCAGGCAGAGGCAGAGCCAGAGGCAGAGCGCTGGTGTTAAAGTAAAGCCCATCCCTGCAAACCTGATACCACATACCCTGCTACACCTGCAATCAAAACTGACAGAGTAAATTAGCAAGGAGCCGGTAAGTTATCAGTACACACATCCCCCTTAAAATAACACTTTGGAGTATTATGTATCGGAAATGTCTGCCTGGGCAATATTCTCGGCTCTCCTGCAGCCGTGTTCCTATATGGATTGAACAGGACAAAGTCAAGGGATGTTCAGATCCAGCTCCCAGTTCAAATCACTGCTTACTTCACAACCATGAGCTGTGATGTCTCAGTTATAACCTTAGTGCTGCCGCTAATCTGCCAGGTTACTCAATGCCTTTGAGCCTCCATTTTTATCTATAAAATGGGAATAATATTGCTTATCTTTCATGGCTTGGGGAACATAAATGGCATATATATATAAGCTTGTGAAAGCATATCTGACCCATCCTCTAAATGACTGGCTTTTAATTCAAATCCCCTTTCCTTCTCTAACATTGAAATTGGCCATCAATCCATCAACTTGGAATCAATTCATTTAATCATCCTGTAACTGCAATGGTGCGCCTTTCCAGCTGAGCTGAAGTTGCTCTGGGACCAGACTTATCCTGTCTTACCTGGCTCAGGAACCTGGGCTCACTAAATAGTAGTAGATTTAGGGGAACGTGGAGTTATAAACAAGCACGACAATTAATGAGCTGGAAGAAAAAGAGGATCATAGCTGTTTTAATTAGATTTTTAAATCTCACTCTCACACGAGTTACTTCTTCAGAAAGGATCCGACTCTATGCACAGAAGATGAGAGAGGCAGTTAAAGGGAAGATCAAGAGGGGACCAAGGAAGGGCAGAGGAAGGAAGCCAGAAAGGGAGGGAAAAGAAAAGGCATGATGAGCAAGAAAATAATCGCTGGGGGCTTCCAGGGCCGGGCAGAAGTCTCTGGCCACCCATCTTAACCAGAATGCTTAGAGAAAATGAATCCATTTAGCTTCTAACTGCTTCTAAAGATAATTAAGAAGAAGGATGTTGCTTGGGAAAAGAGGGAGGGGAAAACCTCTACCTCCAACAGGTTAAGAAAACTGATTTTGAACGGTTTGACATTGTTCATATTGTCAGTGTTACTTCTACAGTCCAGTGATAAAACAACCTGGACTTTTGAACAGATCACAATCAGAAAGCCTCTTTGTTTACTGAGCACCTACTATGTGCTCACAGCTCAGCAGCCTAGAAACTAATTCCGATCAGCTCAGCCCCTGTGTGATGAAGTTTGAACCATGCATGATAAAATCCGAATCACTCATTTGGAAGGAAGGAACAAGCAGGGCGCCTCAAAAGGAAGGAGAAGGGTACTGGCCCCTATTCTGGGAGGGATAATGTCTCGACTTCTCCTCAAAGGAAGTCTTATTTGCAGACCCAGGTGCTGAGGGGGGCCTGGCGGGGCAGTGGGAGATAAAAGGCTTTCTGGAGGCCCTCTGACCCCAGCCGTCCCACGGGAAATGAGCGAGGAGGCTGCTGGCTGGCGGACAAGCAGGTGTGCCGTTAAGAAGCCATGGAGATTAGCTGGGGCTTATCCAAACCTCTGCAGGAGGCAAATCTCTCCTGACTCTCTCAGGGGACCTTACTGCTCAGTCCTCTGGCATCAAATAAGCCAGATGCAGAATGGACGTCAACTTGGCCTTTTGTGAATGCGGGCCCCAGAGCAGGCATCTGGACACCATCACACTCACCCGGGCCCCACGGAGAGTGAACATTTGGAGAGGACATTCAGAAAAAAGCAAAGAGAAAAAGACATGGCTGCAAGGCTGAGGCAGGGAGAGGAAGCCTCATCTGTGTTTCGATCACTGTCTCGGAAGCAACTGTGTGCCCCACAAATCAAATCAAACATGGAAAATGGCTTCTGGGAAAAAATGGTTGGCATCTGCTCCTCAGCAATGGTAAAAACCGGAAGACGCCAAAGCTAAGGACTGCCCTTTTTACATGCCCCCAAAGAAGGAAGCCAATTAGCAAGTGAAGCAGTGGAAGGAGGGAAAAACAGGCTCCCATCAATGCAGGTTATATTAGTCTACAGTGTCCATGTCCATCTGCTGCCTTTAGCACCAGAGGCTCTGTTCTGAGGAATCCTGACTCTGTATGTATGTGCTGCATGACTTTGAACAAGTCACTTAACCTCTCTGAACATCAACTATTCCATCCTAAAATAGGCCAAAAATGACTCCTTCGTAGGCCTCTTTGAGCATTAATTGGATAATTAGTGCAAACACCTGATGTAGTATCTAGCATATAAAAGGTATTCAGTAGGCATTTCTCTGACTTCTCTCTTTCAAAAAAGGGGAAAATCCAATAAATATAAATTACATGTTTAACTAAATATAGTCTATGTATGTGTGCATATAAAACAATAGATAAAACCTCTACTATTTTAGACTTACAGAAACCCACTGCCAGCAAGCTATGCCACTTTTCTAAACCTCACGCAGATGGAAAGGGTGGAAGTCAGAGACAGATCTTTGTGATGACCTTGCTGGGTCTCTGCCATCTGATCCCAGAAAGACGGTGCAATACTCAGCCTCAAAAAGGTCCAAGCGTGTTCATGGCAGAACGTATGGCCCAGATAACCTCTTGCAGAGGCATCTACTAGGGAGATGTGTAGCTGTAAATGCTTGTCAAACTCTCCTGAGACTCAGCCAGGAGAAACACAGGAGAGGAGTAGGGTTGGGAGGGGCTGGCACTTGTGGTTTTAGATAATAGTATAAGTGTGTCCCTCAGCTTCCCTCACTGTGATAGAATACTAAGACAATCATTTTATAAAGAGGAATGATTTATTTCTGCTCCCGGATTCACAGGTTTCAGTCCATGCTTGCTCGGCCTTGTGATCTGACCCTGGTGGAAGCACATGGTAGAGCAGTCCTATTCCCCTTAGAGTACTAGGGAAGCAATCAGAGAGGGAAGAAAGTCCTGGGGCCTCAATAGCCCCGTCAAGGGCAACTCCTAGGCACCTACACCCTCCCACTAGGCCCCGCCTCCCAATGGTTCCCCACGTCCCAGTAGCAGCACCAGGTTGGCAGCCAGTGTGCGGCACACTGGCCTTTGGAGGACTCTCCAGATCCAAACTGCAGCACTAGCCAAAACTCTCCTAATTTAAACAAGTTGTGCCACCGACCTATCTACATACAAGATGATTCGCTATACAGTGCCTGAAGACAGGATGTCCTTGATTCAAAAATAACAATAACAATAATTCCATTTCATTTTCAAAGCCCCCTACCCTCCCGAAACCACTTATAGCAAGAGCAAGAATGTAACTCTGAAGATTGATTCATAGCCTTCCCAATCAATTCTAGGGCAGAAAGCTTCTCTTTGAGAGGCCAAATTGTAGAGGATTTTGTCTTGGATTCCTTCCAGAAGTGGTAATGATTCCTGCTTACAGTATCCTATCACTAACACCTAAACTTTTATCATTTTAGAACTGGAAAGAATCTTGTAATACTCTACCCTCACACCCCCAATGTACACACACAACGGAGGGAGGCTCAGGTGTGTGTAACAACCTCCCCAAGTCCATGGGGCTAACTGGGCCAACTCTCCTTTCAGTGACTGCCTCCACCACTGGTTTCCTGAGGGTTTCAGGGACGCATGTGATTAAAAAATAAAAAGAAAACAATTCTCTTGCACAATCATCGTCATAACCAAAGAACTAACTGTTAAGCATGATAAAATGTTAAAAGTCCATGAACTATCCTTTCAATGCAGAGATTTCTTTATGTGTCTTCAAAGTACCTAAAACTTTTGAAGCTGCTGTAATTATTACGGTGAGAGAAAATCACCATATATAGATTAGTTGGTTTATTCTCATTGTAACTGTTATGCTTTGGACCTAGCATGTCCCCAAAAAGCCTTGTGTGTTCAGAGATTGGTTTTTGGAAGTTGACTTGATCATGGGTGTGCTGTTGTCATCAATGGATCAATCCACTAACAAATGTGTAGCTAAATGGACTGTTAGGAGGTGGGTCCGTTCCAATGAGGCAGAAGAAACAGCCTCTGGGGCTGTGACCTGGAAGTGTTTATCTCCCTCCGTTCCCCCTCTGTCTCCTCACTGCCATCACAGCAGCAGCTTTCGTCTGCCAGACCCAACGTACCTCTCCTGCCTTGGGACCTGCCAACCACGCATGGACTGAGGCCTCTGAAAATGTGAACCAAAATAAATTTCTCTTTTAATTTGAGGGTGTTAGGTATTTTGATCCAGCACCTAGAAAGTGACTAAGACAGTTACTGACAAAGCTGTTTAATTCAGCCAAAATGTACTGAAAGCCCTTACTATGTGCCAAACATGTGCTTAATGCTGAGAACACACCAGTGAGCAGAATCCATCTCTCCACTCAGGAAGGTCACTGGAACAGGTGGGAGTTGAAAACAGATATTGTGTAAGATACATCAATCTTCGTGACACTGGATTTGGTAGGTTTCTTGGATATGACAATAAAAGCATAGGCAGCAAAAGAAAACATGGATAAATTGGACAGCATAAAAATTTAAGACTGCTGTACCATGAGATTAACAGAGTACAAAGACAACCCACTGAAATTCCAAATCATATATCTGATAAGGGACCCAAAATCTTTAAGAACTGCTATAACTCAACAACAAGAAAACATCCTAATTCAAAATGAGTAAAGACTTCAATAGACATTTCTTTTAAGATACACAAATGACCAACGAACACTTGAAAACATTCTCAGTGTTGTTTAACACTAAAGAAATGCAAATCACAAGCATAATGAGGCCCCACTGTGCATGCTATTAGGATTAAAATATCTACTGCTAAAAAACAAGCAAAACATGAGGAAAAGGTGTTGGTGAGGTTGCAGAAAAATTAGACTCCATAGTAGAATGCAAGATGATGTACCCAATATGAGAAATGGCTGTGAAGCTGCAACAAATTAAAAATTCAATTACTATTTGATCCCTTATGTCCACTTTGGGTATACTCCCCCCAAAAATTGAAAATAGGGACTGAAAAAGATATTTTTACACCAATGTTCATAATAGTATTATTATTAATAACCCAAAAATGGAATCAGGCAAATTGTCCATGGATGGGTGAATGGATAAATAAAATGTAGTGCATACCTACAGTGGAATATTACTCAGTCTTTAAAAGGGAAGATAATTCTGACATATGCTACAGCATGGATGAACTTGCAGGAAATTATGCTAAGTGACAATATAACACAACAAATATTGTATAGTGTAGCCCAAGTTTGGAGGGACATAAAGCACAAGGGTGGTAACTAGGGAGAGGAGGGGAACAGGAATTATTCTTTAATAGATACAGAGTTTTAAGTTTGCAAGATGAAAAACACTCTACAGGTAGATGGTGATGATGGCAGCATGACAGTGACAATGCATTTAAAACAACTGTCCTTAAAATGGGTAAGACGGTAATTTCTATGTTAACAAAAATACAGGCACTTCAATTATTATCACCAGGAACCTCATCAGAAGCCAGCCGAGGTCTGCAGTGCCCCAGCCAACAATGCAAGGAACCAGAGCAGGGCCCTAGAGAACCCACATTCTCAACAAAATCCTAATTTTCAATAGAGTAGTGTGATACACCAAGTGAAAAAGAGAGAATGCCTTGTTGAAGAAAGTTAGTAGGCTGCAGGGCCTTAGTGTGTCCTCCCTGGAGAATATAAGCCTCAATTTCTCCACTGAAAGAAGTCATTTATTTGTTTTGTTTTTTCTGGAGTTTTTTGGTACCAGGAATTGAACTCAGGACTTTGCACTTGCTCAAGTAGGCACTGTGCCGCTGAGCTATCTCCCCTGCAAGAAGCCCTTTTAAATACTTTCCTCATCTCTACATAGTAGACATATCAGGACAGTCAGAAAATGTTATAAATCGTTAACTTTTATTCTGACTCTTGAGAGGTCATGTTTCTGGTCTCTGGCAAGGCCATGAGTATGGAGGCAATCTCTGCAGTTCTTTGGTTTTGAAAACAAATATTAAACTTGCTGGTAAAAACTCACCAATCATATTTCATCTAAGAGGCACTCCAGGTCTCAGTTTCTCAATAAGCACGAAGATTTGCTGAAGCGCCATATCTTAGAAAGATGAAAACAATCAAATGTGGAACTCCAGGATCTTCATTGTCAGTGGATGGAAGAAAGATGAATTACCCTGGGGATAAAGGTAAAATAATTTCTTTTATGACCCCAACATTCACATATGCCATCCAACATGTGGTCCCCTTCCAAAGCTGTACCTTCATTTGTAGCATTTAATATAATTTTTAAAATCTTTTTATGCTTAGTGGTATGTAATGCTAGGGATATACATAAATGTGGCGCAGCCCCCAAATTTGATGATCTTACAACCCAGAGAGAGAAAAACATTAAGGAATGAATCAAATGTCATCATGTAGGATATATTTGGGTTTGTCTGTATAAGCTAAAGAAAGCACGTTCCTCTCCCCTTACAACATTTTTCAGATGAGATAGCTAAAACCCAAAGAAATAAGAGAGGAATCAATAGAGCTACTGTATATATTTTGCTTGCTGAAGTGACTGTCTTTGGTCCATGTTCCCTGATGCCCAGGGTCCTCCTGACTTCCCTATCTGGATTTGGTCAGAGCCCAAAACTGAGATTACAGGCTTCCATCCCTCGTCAAGCTGTGAGCTTTCCAAAGAGGAAACACTTCTTGTCCTTGGTCACAGCCATATCTTTGATCAGAAAAGCATGCAGCCACGGAGTGCAAACTACAAACCCATCAGCACTGTTATCCAAACTGCAAGGTTGGTGGTATTGTCTTCATGAATTAAAAATGACACATCATGGTGATTACATGGCTCTGATAGACCTTACTGTTTGATGTGTTGGTTCAGCCTAATTCTAAGACTGTCTCAGACATTCAAACAAATTAACAAGTGTTTCTTGATGACACAAAATTGGGTCTCTGTGTGTATATGTTTGTGCATTTCAAAGCTGCCATATAACCACATCATCATCAATTAAGCATTTCTCAGACTTCCACTGACCTATGAAAGTCATAATCCATCAGCCTTTCTAGCAGCACTGTTGGCTATTTTAAAAAGCCAGCTAGCAGCCTTGGTCAGTTTAACATACTAAATCTTGCTGAAGAGCTCTCACTATCTTTTGAACTGGATCCACACCACAGGCTAAATGAAGCTTTCAGAACCAGCAAGAACCAGATGGCCCTCTAAGATCATTTCTGAATGTTTGGATCTGAGTCATTTGTATGTGGAAGGATTCACAAAATAGCAATCTGGGTAGCAGGCTCCAGGCTGAGTCCAGCTTTCCAGACAGCCTATCTTTGTCTACAATTGAGAAGACAAGTACAATATTGTAGGGTTCCACAAAAATATTACAGCATTTATCTATATGTGTAGCATCAAATACATGAAGTGTGCCTGTCAGGCTGTCACTACCATGGTAGTCTGCCACAACTCCTCCTCTCTTTTTCCCCCATTTCTTCTTTTTCTTCCTTTCCCCCATTGTACCTACAGTTTCTCTCTTAGCACAGGCATAAAGCCAGCTTGTGAATCAGCCAGCAGAGGGTACTACAATACTGGTGCAATAATCCAAATCACAGAAAACTCAGAACTTCAAAGGATGTAGACTAATTAAAGTGGGCTCCAGTTTTATTATGTGCTGGGAGCTCCTAGCCAGAAAGAGGAAGGCTGTGGCGTGCAAGAGATGGAAATATAGCTGGTAGGCAGAGCCTGTGCATCCGAGAAAGGGGAAAGACAGGTATATGAATCCAGGCTCACAAGTCCAACAGGTCAGCAAACTTAGGTTCAAAAGTAGGGTGGGGTCTCCACAAAGGAGTCAGTTTACCAATCCCACTTCTCATTCTCAATATTTGTAAGAAACTTGTATCACATGAATACTTCTACCTAGATATTCATAACAGTTCTATTCATAATCAACCCAAACTGGGACCAAAAAAAAGTCCTTTAATCAATGAATGGATAAATCAAATAATGAATAAATTATTGGCACAAACAAAAACATGGATGAAATTAAAAGGCATTATATTGAATGGAAGAATTCATTCTCAAAAATGTTGCATTCACATAATTCCACTTATATAATATTATCAACAGATTAGTTGTTGTGGGGGTGGGGATGAAAAGAGAGTATGACCATAAAGCAGTGGCATGGAAAAAGTTTTTGGAGTCAAAGATGTTCTGTATCCCACTTGGGTGTTGAATTCACAAATATATATGAGACGTAAATCCATAGATCTGTAGAGCAAAAATTATAAAGTTTACATGTTAATTTCGAAAAACAAAATGTATTTAAAAACTACAATAAATATCTATAACCTCAGGGCAGGATAGGATACACAGAAAAAGAAAGAGGTTTGGGGCTGGGGAGGTATCTCAGTGGTAGAATGCTTGCTTAGCAGGCACAAGGTCCTGAGTTCAGTCCCCAGTACCATGAGAAAGACAGAGAGAGAAGGAATGAGGGCTGGGAGCTGGAAGTGTAGTTCAATGACAGAGCACTTGCCTACTATGGACAAGGTCCTAGAGTCGATCTCTAGCAATACAAAAAAGAGTGAGGTCTATTTGTGGTCATTTTGAAGAACAAACAGGAAGGTAAAATGGAAGCACACAGTAATTGGAGACCAGGAGGACAGGCTAACAAAAATTAGGTGAGAAGATCAGACTCTCCATTGGTTCTTGTCAGTAGTGATATTTCACTAAATTTCAGCAGCTAGAAGGGACCAGACAAGCCTCCCAGTCCCACATGGTGGTGATTGAACAAAGGGGCCACTGTCAATGTTGGTGCAACACCACAGTCCGCCAACCATTAGGAACCAGCATCCAGCACAATGGAGGACAGTTTCAGGGGATTTCTCTACCTCCCTCACTAGTAAGAAGGCAAGTGGCCAACAGAAAATAGCTAAATCAAATCTAGCTCTCTCACTAATGGACAAGGAGCCTGGGGGAACAAAGGAATGGAAATCTGCCAAAATACACAGCTTGTAAGTATCCTCAGGGTTGCAGAATCCCTTCTCCGGACCGCTGACACAATCCCTTATATCACTTCCTCATCGCGCCCTCTAGATTGGGGTGGTATTTCTTGTCATTTGTCCAAGGCAGATGCAACTATGTTTTAGACTTAAAAGAAAGCAAGACAAAGCTGATCATCACCATCCATGGGAAAATTTACTACCTCCCTCAAACTTCTATTTCTGTTGCTTCTTGTTCTTTTCTCAGATGAAACTACTCATAAATTCCTATCCCTCCTTCCTGTGACAGCCCTCTCTTATTCAATGATTAGATAATCAACTGATATAGAGTTCTTACCTATGAAGTCACCTCTGATGCCTATCTATACTTTTCTTCCATCTAACTGTGAGAGCTCAGAAGAGAGAGAACTATGTTACACCACGTATGTGGCTGTCTTGGATTGAAGTACCATTTAGTCTGTGATCACATTGCTGGTTGAGAAGTTGAGAATCTGGGTATTGGTCCAACTCTGCTGACAACTGGATGTGAAAGTTTGGGTAAGTCTCTTCCTTTCTCTGAGCCTTTATTTGCTTTACAACATGGGCGAGCTGGATTAGATCTTTAAGGAGCTTTCTATTCTCACAATGCTGTATGTCTGTGTTTAATCTTAAGTGTAAATGGCAAATAATTAAACTGATGCACAAAAAGACTGATAATTTTTAGTTTAATTCAATAAATATGTCCTGAAACTCTATACTGTTTTCAGACTACATGCTAGCAGGGAGGGACATTAAAATAATTGAGAAATTAAGACATACCTATGGGTCAGAAGAAGATTCTGGAGTTAAAGGATCTAGGTTCAAGGTACACTGCTCTACCTGGGACCACATTAGCTATTTATTCAAACTGTTTGGTCCTATTTCTTCTTTTACAAATTGTGAATAATAATGGCTTCTCCTTGAAAGAAAGAATAAATGGGAATATGCTGGTTTCTATTATTAAGTCATTTAAATTATGATCTTCCCCAGTGGAAGCATCATTAGTCTTTCTCATCTTACTCCTTTTAGGAAACAATCGTCCTTCTTAATCTCCCCGTTTCTCAAAGTTGAATATCCTGTGAATGCTCTAAAATGCAATGCAAGTTCTATTTCTCCTAGACGACTTATCTGTCTACTTCAACTGACACATTCTTAGTGAGTCTGATTTTCTTTTGACTTCACTGAATACTCACATGCTAATTTCTGTTGCTTCATAATGCATTTAAGAATCTATGCTTTGAAGCTCTTGAAAAACCCAGCTTCTTACATAACCAACTACTTGTAGGGAAAATAAATTCCACATGTATCAAGTAGAATCCATAATTTTACGAAGAGACTCTACTCCTCCTCCCTGTACTCATTTAAAATAATTACTGAGGTGTTTGTCATGGTTCCTCTCCAACCCTACCTATTTATTTCCAGCTTTCATGCACCTCTCTGACGCATCCTTCCTCAGCCCCACTGGTACAGGCTTCCTTGATCATCTCTTGGCTAAATCAACGCAGTAACAGAGAGAAGGATGACCTGTATCATCAGTACCTAATAATTTTTTTTCAAATTATCTTGCTTACCTTCCCATCACCTGGTGGCATATCAGAAACTCAGATGAAGGCAAAGAGAGAAGACTGAGGGAAACACAATGCCTTTGTACTTTAGCAAAAGCTTGCCAAGTTGCTGTGATAGATGCCCATCCCCATTGAAAACCACTGTCATTATCTTTGTTTTTGCCAGTTCTCTCCCTCCTCTGCTGCCCAGGTTACTTTTCGAAACCTCCAATCCAAAAATAATCACTTCTCTTTGCCTTTCAGATGCAAACAAATGAACAAAGAGCAAATTCCTCAAGCCTTGCCTTCAGAGCCCAGCTGCAGGACACCACCATGACCTGTATGCCTCCATTTCCCTCCAGACCCCATAGGTTCAGCCAAAAAAAAACACTAGACCTTCTTTCCCCTAAACACACCACACCCTTGCATTGATTCACACCAATTTATCTTCTCTGAATTCCCTTCTGTTCTCATCTCATTATCCCCACCTGGGAAAATTCTACTCAGCATTCAGTGCTCATACGAATGCCACCAATTCCATGATGTCTTCCCCAATTCCTCCTCTCTTCCAGGTAGAATTTGTTGGTCCTTCCTCTACATCTTCATATTGCTCTGTTTATATATTCATCTCCTGCATCCTAGCATAAGAGGGTCACCCTGCTGGATTTCCTCAGAAGTATATGGGTGTCTCCTTTGATCTCCTAGATAATTTTTTATAACTCTGCTGTGGTCTATATTCTATCCTTCTCCATGTGTGTGATGTTTCATCACCTGTTTGTCTCCTCAGTTAGACCATGATCTCCTCAAAGATAGGTAGCCTTATCTTTCTTTAAATCCCCAGTACAAAGAAAAGGTCCACAATTTTATAAAACATAGATAGATATTTCCTCGGGCAAGACTCAGACTAGACATCATCCTTCTTAACAAACCTTACCCAGCCCTAAGGGACAGCAGTGAGCCACTTCTTTCACCACAGTACACTACATGGATCACATTTTCTGGAAGTTTCTTGCTTATGAGTCCACAGCCTTCCCTAGACTCTGAAGCCTGTGTTTATCTGTCCCTTGCCCATGGCACATTGCACAGTGCCTGACCCACAGTTCTACCCGTCAATGTTCTGGAGTTAAAATGAATTCATTTCTTGTTTCTTTCCAGATAATAAACTCCTCAAGCACAATTGCTGCATTTTTTTTTTACCACTCTCACACTTTCTATAGCATCTTCTCTAGCTTTGGACAGAGGAAAAGGCTTCAACAAACATGTGTCTATTGACTCACTGCACATTCCTGAATAAGCTTATGCCTGTCTATGAGAGGATGCAGTGTTCCTGCTAGCTGTGTTTCCAGAAAATGAAGGATTTTCTCTTTGAGTGTCTATGCCCTGACCCTATTATCCTGTATATATATCCTTGCATTCCAGCATGAGTAGTCAAGTCATTGAATCTATCACTGTTCCAACTCTCAGCTCATTAACCTCGACCAGTCACCTTCTTCCTTTCCAACTGTCCCAGTACTCTCACGAAATTGGAATGTACGACCTTAACCTTGTCCATGAATTAAAAGTTTAAAACAAGTTTTGAGGCTTGGCACAGTGGTATAATGCCTATAATCCCAGCACTCTGGGAAGTTGAGGCAAAAAGACTGCAAGTTTGAGCCTAGCCTGGGCAACTTAGCAATTTAGGGAGACTCTGTCTCAAAATATAAAATAAGATGGACTGGGTCCATAATTCAGTAGGAAAGCACTGGGCTTGATCTCAGATAGATAGATGGAGAAATAGATGATAGACGACAGATAGATAGATAGATAGACAGACAGACAACTGTGTGTTATTTTATTTAAATAATGTACAAGAGAGCTTGTATTAGTATTTGTGTTTTCCAAGAACACATTCATTACTTATTACTGCTGAAAATAAAATAGTGTACTCATGACTTTTATTTTAATACTAATGGTGATAATGTTTATCTTTATAAATGTCCACTACGAAACACCCCCATAATCCAAAACCATCCCACTGTGAATAAAATAATGATATCATTGTAGTTATCTAGTAGACCTAGGTATTGTGAATGTACTGGGCATTGATCCAAACCTCAGCTTTGTTTCGACTTATTTTCTTGTCCCCTCAAGAAAAATGTTTTCAGTGCTGAAGATTGAACTCAATACCTTAGCACTGGGTTATATAGCCCCAGCCCTTTTTCAAATTTCTCATTTGGAGACAGGTTCTTACCAGCTCATTACGTTGCCCACACTGGACTTGAATGAGATTCTCCTGCCTCAGACTTCCAGAGTGCTGGGATTACAGCCATGTATCACCACATCTGGCTAGAAATAGCTTCATATGAGTTTACTTGATATCCAGCCATTTTTGAATGCCTGGGCACAACTTAACTGACATCATGATCAAAAATATCACCAGCAACTGAGCAACCAGTGAGAAGACTGTTTTCTGGGAGCTGGGATATCACATCAATTTGAGTTAAAAAAAAAAAAAAAAAAAAAGAATAAGCTTGACAGTGATCACAGTACATGGGCTGGGGGGGGGGGCGGTGGTGGCACGGAAGGCATAGCCGCTACCATAATATATCACAATAGCAGAGCTGTCGAGCAGTTTAGAAGTTTGTCCAGTGGGGTCTAGGATGAAATTACTTGGAGGCAAAAAACAATAATATTGCACTATTTAAAATATATGCTATGGGATATAAGTAAACTTTAACTTACATTTTATGGTTTTATTTAAAAGCCCTCAAGTCTTGGTTACTCCAAAATTCCATGATGTTGGGTAAATGGTTTTCTTTCTGCAGTGACATCATTTGTATGATTAGCTCACTGCAGTATATTAAGGCTCCTTGATTAAAATGAGAAGTAAAGAGCTGAGGAAACTATCTAGATTTGTCTCATAAACTTTGATACTAGATGAGAAACAAAAAGACTGATACGGGCTTGAATGATCCCAACCTATTACCTGAAGAGGAAAAATTCACTGACATAAAAGTGAGATGAGGTAGAAGATCCAAAATTGTCAGTCCTAGTCGGGGAAGGACTGCTCCAAGTCAAGGTCAGAATCCTGTGATTCTGAGTTGCCACTTCAGATCATTTCTTACTGAAAAAACAATGCAACTTTTAGAATTATAATACTTATCCTGCTGTCCATCCCAAGGATATCCATATGTCCTACTTTTGTCAAAGCTTCACATTAGAAGAAAAGAAAATTCAAAATTATTTAAAGGGTCTCCAATGTGCAAAAAAGGGTTGATTCTCTTTACCAAGAAATACTGTAAGTCCTTGAAACCACCAAAGGGCATTAGATTGAAGCAACTTTCCCATTGAATTCTTTTCTTTTGGAGTAATTTTTAAACTCAACTTAATTTTAAGAAATTTAATTGACACAAAAATGTACATATTTTGGGTACCATGTAACTTTTCAATACATGTATACATTGCATACTACTCAGAGCACAACATGTATATTTATCTTCTCAAGTGTTTCTTTGTAATGAAACCATTCAATATATTATCTTTTAGCTTTTTTGAAATGTCTTTACATTGTTGGTCTCTAGATTCTGCCTACTATGCAACAGAAATGAGAACATGTTTCTCTTATTGCACTGTAACTTAGGTCAACTGTGAGATCCCTGACGGTAGTCTATGTCCTGATCCCATTAACCAGCCCAGATCAGTAACAGGATTCATAAGACATCCCAAGTGTAACCCTGGAAAGCAATACACAGTGTTCAAGGATACAGCTGGGGATCAAAGATCTTAGCCTCAGTATATGGACCAGCACCTTGGCTCTATAACCTTGATTAAACCAAAATTCTTCACCCTGTTTCCATTTATGTATGTCAGAAAAAGAAATCACTTTTCCAGGAGTATAAGGATGATTTGCTTTTGGCAGTATAGTGACTTTTACCTTCTTGGAAAAGGTTTTGCACAATAACATATTTCCTTCAATAAATGAAATAATGTGAATAGAATACGTTTGTAATGGGTTTTGACTCATGTTTAGATCACCTGATCTCACGGGACAATGCCAATGGTGTTTCAATCAAGATTTATTTTAGCTCCATCTTGCCCGGATTTAGGGTAAGAAGGGGACTAGAGGGCACAATGGGACAGGTACTAGTAATAGGGACTTAAGGGCAGGAAGACAATACCATATCATCAACTTTTTAACTATTCCTTTCAGTATCCTCTCACAAATTTTCTCTTCAACAGTCCTAGAGGGTGACAAGTGTAGATATCTTGTCATCCTTCTACATCTATGCCCAGATCAGTGGCTAGAAGATGCATTTCTTCTAAATCCTGTTTCTTTTACATGAGATTTCACATTACTGACAAAATATTACAATTATTTTAAAGTAAATCCCAAATGTTTACAGTTCAGCTAGCCAGCCTATATGAAGAGAATATTTCTTTACTTACCTTCATAAAAAAAGCTTTAAGAGAGAAAACAGAGCTTTGTCTAACCACCCTCTATAGATAGCACCCTTGTTTTCCATATTTCCCTAGCTTTAAACCTAACCCCTTGAATATCAACTTCATATGCCTCCCCTGTGCTGATGCAACAAACCACTAGGAGTTTTCTGTTTATTTCCTCATATATCATAAGAATAGTTTGTTGTGCTGCTTTATAAGCATTGAAATTGTTTTTCTGTCTTCAAATATGTTTCATGCTTTTTATGAATACTAGGAACCCTATATCATAGCTGGAATTAAGTAGGCATTTCATCTCTGGAGGCCTCACACACTTTGGTAGTGGAAAACAGGCTATGTGTTCAAGAAGACCAGCCCAGTTTCATCTTCCTAACTGGAAAAGGTAAAAAGAAATCCCAAAGGACATAAAAATGGTAACTAAAGTGGGAGTACTGGTATGCACCTGTAATCCCAGCACTCTGGAGCGCTGACGCAAGAGAATGATCACAAGTTTGAGCTCAGCTGGAACAACTTAGTGGGACCCTTGTAGATAGATAGATAGACAGACAGACAGACATATAGACAGACAGACAGACAGACAGATAGACAGACAGACAGATAGATAGACAGACAGATAGACAGGAATGTAGCGTAGTGCGAAGGCCCTGAGTTCAATCCCAGGTATTTGAAAAAAAAAAGTGGTAACTCTAAAAGGTGCGCTGCTACTTAACAGTATAGTTAAACACAGACAAAGCTAGTTTTTAAAAAGAAAACATTTTCAATTAATGAAAGAAGTAGAAGCGATTTTATTGCTTCTGGCTAAGTTCTGCCATTTTAGAGGTTACTTTAAATCAGCCTGAGGCATTTTGGGTGAAAGAGGAGTAACGAGCTGTGTCCTGCATAATTTTCTGCTTTCGTGTATGTGTGCTCTTCTGCTTCCTTCTTGGTAAGATGTTCTCTTACAGTTTCAAAAGGTATTGTTTTTCCTTTAAAGAGATGTTCATAATTTTAGGTGTCAGATGATAGATGCCACAGATAGACTGGGTGGAGTGGCACACAGTAATCTCAGAACTTTGGGAAGCTGAGGCAGGAGGATCAAAAGTTCATGCCTATCATAGGCAACTTAGCACTAACAAGAACCTATCTAAAAAATTTTAAAAGGGCTGAGGATATAACTCAGTGCCCTGACCCTGGGTTCAATACACAGTATGGGGTGGGGGCGCATATGTAAAAATATTGGAGGTAAGTCAAGCCTAGTTTTAGGAAATGCCCAAGTTAGGCCTTCTCTCTGGTTTAAGTGTTTTGTGGTCTAAAACAATCATAATTGTGTGAAATGTTTGGATTAGTATCTGAACTTGAACTTCTCTGCCTTTAAAATGTCTAGAGATCAGTCTTGGCCATAAATGTCGTTGATTCTTTCAACTTATTCCAAAAGAAGCTGACCATCGGCAGGGGCGCAAGTTAGGAGATGAAGTTCCCTCCAAGCCTGTTCCCTTGGGTATGAGCATTCTTTCCAGCTCTGGGGAAAACCACACTGTTTCAAAGTGCAAGTAAGACCACTTAAGTGGCAAAACTACCCAGTCTCGTGTATTTCAACACATTTCCCCCACCTCCCCCTTTCCCAAAGTAGAGCCAATCAGAAGATGGAACTCTCCCTTTCTCTCTACAAAGTGCTTTAAAGAATTTAGCAAGACCAACTTCCCCTTTCATAAAAGCTTTAGAATCATTTGTTTAAAACCTACTTTTCAATCAGCCTCAAGCAATTGTTCAAAAATTTAATTAAAAAAAAAAAAGTAACTATCACTATCACAGAGAAATTTTCCTTGTTTGCAATTCCTGACCTAGAGTTGTGGTAAGGATCATGCAGATGCATGCTGGAAAATTACACAGTGGACCACCAGAGTGGCCGCAATTAAATTCAGACTTTGCATTCAAACCATAGCCTGCTCTGCATTTTTTCGAGAAGTTTGCTTTCTATAGACTTTTCAAACTGTACCTTCACAAAAGAGAGGCAGGGTGGCTTGGTCTGAGTCCCTTCAATTAAGGCAACGGGGATGAGAAGGGAGAGAATGCATTTGCAGTGTGCCAAACCAGATGTTCACATAAATGAGAGCTCAGACTTCCAATTTAGTGTATTAGCTTATGGAACCCAAAAGTTTTTCTACCTTCACATTCACAGGCTCGCTACAACCACTATTTTGAAAAGAAAGAGATCATGAGTTCATATTGAATTCCAAGCCCCTGGCATGTATTATACAATGAAATGACTTCCTGAAAACATTTCCTCTTCTACATGCAGATACGTCCCCTTTTGATGTAAAACACATTTCAGAGCTGAAATGCTGAATGTGTAGCAAATTCTGAAAATAGGAAAGAGTCCTGGACAGAAGCCAGAAGTTAGATGGCTTGAAGAAAAAAAAAATCAATTGGGAATAATTTTCTAGATAATTATAGATAGTACAGTATTTAGAAGGAAGAAAATGACAGAGAGCCATTTATAGGTAAATGATTTTTCTAAGCTAAAACTAGTTTATAAAATGTGTAATTGTAGTTTATTTTCAGCCAAATTGTTCAGATATGGAATTCACATTCAATCTGCTCTTCTGATTCTCTGCAGAATCAGTTAAAATCACGTTTATGTATTTATTTGAAGAAAGATAAACTGCATAAAGTTAAAAAAATAAAAGTTTCTGGGAAATTCCACAGAATTTTCCATGTTATGTCAAATCTCCATTTGGAATACTTTCTTATAAATCTATCTTGGGGGTAACACTGAAATCTTTGAAAACTATGGAGGTTATCAGGAGTTGTCCTGTTCATAGAAGATAATCACTTGTACATTAATGTCACCCAAAACAGCCAGTAAGTTTAAGGTACAAATTAACACAATACCAACACTTACAGCTACACAAACTATAGTTAAATTTTTTAATGCCTATCAGAAAGTTACCACATACATTTCACATGCAAACTGAAATGATCGGGAAAAAAGACAATCACAGATTCAGGCTGAACTGATTTCAATATTTGAGAAAAATCACAAAATAGCAGATCTGGCCTTCTTTAAAATTTCCATGTAGTTGTTGCACCAAGCAAAAAATAAACAAATGGTCAGCGTGACAGATGAATAAAACCTTTTTTGTGATTTAAAAAAAATAAAATCCTGAAATCACGACAGAAAACAAATATCATCACAGAAGTCCTTCAGAAGAAATTGCCATTGGCATCTAGGATGGAGCAAGCAAAGCCTCCCCTCCACCTCCCACCACAACCCTCTGCTCTTCCTGTATTTCCTAATTCTGTGGACTGCAATGCTGAGCTGTTTATCAAAACAGTGCGCAGTAAAAACGACTCTACTGCTGCACTAACTCCTGCGGTTTTCTCCCTCTTCTTGGCCAGAGGCCACTAGGAAAGGAAAGCTCTGGGTAGGGGGAGGCAAGGCAGCAACAGCAAAGAAACAATAGACAGCCGTGGCTTTGACAATGCCTTCCCTCAGCCCTCTTTCTGCGCCTGCTGTGACACTTGCATTCAAGAGCAAGGGCGGCTGCCATCGGAGGCATGGACAATGGAGTGAGGAATACAAGGCAGGGGGGGAAAAGGAAATCACAGGAGTTCTGAGCTA
>PVLD010004462.1:45196-125082 GCA_004027595.1 Dinomys branickii
TCTCTCTCTCTCTCTCTCTCTCTCTCTCTCTCTCTCTCTCTCTCTCTCTCTCTCTCTCTCTCTCTCTCTCTCTTTCTGTTTTATGTCCTGCTATCTCCATCACACCTCTGTTAGTATGAAGACTTTCTGCCTGGGTACGTAAGTAAGAGTGTTCGTTACTTAATGTTTGAATCAAGACACATGTCTGCATGCATTTCTAATCTGAGGAGCCTATAGCAGTTACCACAACTATCAATTAGTCAGCAATAGCTGAGACCTTCAATGTCTCTGAAGGAACAAAGGTGGAAAGACATGCAAATACTCCAGCATCTGGATCACACAACCTGCTGGCTAAAATAATGGCACATTTTTGTGGATGTTTTTCTGTTTAACTCTCAAATCCATGTAATATTACAGGTTACAACAGATCCAGCCACATAATTAGATATGGAGCATCTATAAGCATATATGTTTCTTTGGCATCACTGAGAATAAAAAGGCTTAATCTGAAGTAAAAGAAAATGCCCAGTGACCAATACGAATTTATAGCACATTCATTCCTTGCTCCATTTTAATCAACTGCCAATAGAACTTAAAATTAACTGTTTTGTGGAATTCTGCATCCATTTCAGTCACTTTCATGAAAGCTTTAAAAACAGTGATGAAGAGAAGGAAAGAGAAATATTTAGCTACAGAAAGGCACATTAAGAGCATTAATTCTCCTCCACAGATGAAAGCATTCTGGTTTAAACTCAAGCCTAAATTCTGATTAGTATTGAGTGGGTTTGTCTCGGGGAGGTGCACGTGTGTATTTTTTAGTTGAATACTGTAACAGCTAACATGGGACATGTCTATGTCCACTTGCATGAGATATATTCTGTGCCATCCACCTGAGAAACAAAATGAGTTCTTTTTATCTGATTTTACAGAAGCTTACAAAAAATCTTTTGAAAACCAATACATTGCCCCTCAGTGCTCAGGACATCAAAACATTGCTCACTTGAATTCACAAGGAGAAAGAAAGAGGCACCAGTAACAGTTGAACTTTCTCACTTTTAAATATGGATAATTTCAAACAGAATGGTGTACTTTGTATGTGGTAGTTATCTGTGATGTTTTTGGACCTCACACATGAAAAATGACATTTCTTTACCCAGTTCTTCTTGTCAGAATTGAAAGCATTTCAAACAAGGCACAGAAAATACAGTATCTTCAATATTAGTAGCTTTTGCTAACTCTGTAACCCAGACAGTCTCACCTGGAGATATAGCCAAGTGGCGGCAGGAACTGCAAAGCAGCATCACTTTATTTCCCTTTGCTATTTATTTCTTTGCTTGAGCCTGACTCCAAAGAGCACCTTCTGTTTTCTTTCTTCCTGGATGAAATAGCTCAACAACAATTTCCCCCATTTTAACATGTAAGGTAACCACAGAGGCCGAGGAATCTGGAGCTCATGCTCTCGGAAAAGAAGCAACGACAGAGCCTAAGACCCGACTTGCAGAGAGAGTCTAGGAAGCTTTCACAGTGAGCAGAGGTGTTCGGAGTGGGGAAAAGGACCCTTATCAAGACAGAGCCGGGGAGAGGGGGGCCCGGGACCCCCCAGCCCGCCCTGTCACTGAGGAGAGAAGGAATTCTAACAAGGTTGAGGGGGAGAGGGGAAACGGTGCTAAATAGCGGGAGGTGACCCACCGTCCTGTTTGCTCCTTGGCTCTCTCGCTGAGGGGAATAGCAGCCACCGCGGTGACAACGGAGTTCTAATGCACTGGGCACAACCTCTGCCCAGAGCTCTCTACCTCCCAAGAAGGAAAAAAACCCTAAACTACGCCTGAGACAAATACATCGGTAAGGAGCAGACGCCATCGGCAAGTCACAGACCCTATCAGCCCTGGCTGGTCTGTGAAAGCCGCAGATCAAGGGTCCCATTCAGAGGCAGCGAAGAAGCAGAGACAATGGCAAATCAAAAACTGGCAGGGCTTCTGGAATAATTTAATTCCTGACTCCAGAATTTAGATGGGTGTAGCAAGAAACACAAGCGAGAGCTCCTTCACACCAAGGCGCGAGCATATGCCTGCCTCTCGGTGGGTGTATTTTTAGACACAATATCGTGGGTAAGGAAGGCAGCCTGTGCACTCAGCAAGAGCATTTGCTTCCTAATGTTGGGGCAGCCTCCTTTCCACTCTGAGAGCAGCTGATGGGCAGAGGAAGCAGTCCACATTTCCCACCAAGCCAAAGGTCAGGGAGGAGGACCCCAAAGCATGCCCCATTGTCTCTGTGCTCAGAGAGCATTAAATACATTTTCAAGATGTGCTCCAAAATGAGGTCATGCTGTGCATGGCAACATGTTCACTTCCTAGCATTCCACATCTGAGAGTAGGACCAAGAATAAATATCACACCTTGAGAAAGAAAACTCCAAGCCCCACAGAGTGAGGGGTAAAATACTGAATAGGCCGCACATTACTAATAATATGAGTTAATCTCTTACATTTTTCCAAATGATAATATTTGCAAGAGATAGATGAGGTTTTATGGCAAATTTAAATGGGCTTTAAATCTCTATATTTCTCCCACTCACATCAAGCTCCCAATATTTAAAATAATAAACACAACAGAAATCAGCCCATCTCATTAAAATATGATGAACTAGAAAGCAAAGAGATAAGCTTTGTCTTTGCAAACAAATGAAAAATAATGTGGTATATTTTTGTCTGGTCTGGAGAATTTTTCCTTCACATGCAAATTTTAAAAATTTAAATCTTTCATATTAAAGTCTTTATGAAATATGTATGTGGGCTTATATAGACATATATAAAATTTTCAAGTTAAATTAAATTTATGGGGCAAATCCTAGAAATAGTACACCAAACAATCAAAAAATAACCACTAAAAAATCCTGAACTGCATAGGAATCTCTTTCAAGTTTCCTATCTTCCTAGAATGGAGATGGACTAAATGGTGAGGCATTAAGAAATGAACAAAAATAATATTGCAACACATCATAATGCAAATGAAATTACATAAAGAACAAAATCCCTCTCTTCCATATTTTTGGATCAGAATTTGTTTTTGTCAAAATTGGATTTTTAATGCCCTCTACAGTATAGGTGGCCTATAAAAGATACAGGATGGATTATTTCCAGCTCCATAAATAAGCATCCTGAGTTTTGATTTCCTTTTAAGGGTGGAAGCAGTTTTCAATTTCACATCGTAAATCTCACTAGAACTAAATAATGCTCTCACAAGGACTGACAAAGAAAGAATAATTCATGTCAGACCAAAAGGCTTCTTTCAGACAGTTGTATGCAGCTTTCTTCCAACAGATCTGGGCCAAAATGAATGTAGAATCTCGGGCTGAGCTGAACTATCCATCACATTTGCCCAGTCTTTCAATCAATGACAGTGCAATTGGATCGATAGAAGGTAATAAGAAAAGAGCTTCGCATTTCTATACCTATTAATTCGCTGAGTAACTCCAGCAATAAAACGTGACTTGAAAGGAAAAACACTCAAGGAAAATTAATTCTCTAAGTATACTGAGCAACAACTCCCTGATCCAAAAATGAACAGGGGAGAGTCTACCTTGCCACCAGAGTGGTTAGGCTCTAAAGATCGGATTGCCTTTTCCAGGCCAACTGTAGTCTTTTTCCAGGAGATTCTCTGCAATACACTAGCTCCACCATATGCCTAACCAAATCAGTCCTTTTCTCAGAATTTCGGAACAAACATCTTTGAAATGTACCCTAAAGTGGAAGGAAAGCTATTGTTCTCCACTTGCTAGGCACCCTGAGTCCCAGGTTTCAGATCTTGGTTTTCTGTGATGTTCTACACATAGGAATTAGAAACCTTGGAACAGGGAAAGAATGGCGAGAACGCTGAGCTCAGCCACATTCCAGGTTATGGCATTGGCTGAAGATTCTGCCAACAGTGACAGACATGACAATGCTCCACGGTGTCTGCATTCTCTATCTTGATCCCCAGTGGCCAAAGACTAGGGGAGCAAGGACGAGTTCTCTGCAGAAAGGGTGCGGCACAGAAGGGCTGGCCTATGATGTCTTCTGTCATTCATGTGTCTGGATTTTAATGCCATGAGCTTCAAAAGAGCAACTCAGTCATGAAAAAGTAGAATCCCTCTCTAAGGGGGCTATTGAGACTACCGTATCATTCAACACACCACGAGCGTAGTAGAAAGATCAGCTGTGTTGCCAGGAAAATCAGGTTTTGAATCTCATTTCTGTCAACTACTACCTAGCACCTTTGCACCTCAGGTTTTTCTCAGGAGAACAGGAATACTGTTGCTTACCTCAAGGCCTAACTGTGAGGACTGAATGTGATAATGTACATAAAGCACATGGTATATAACATCTAACCCAGCCCTTTCCCTAACCTCGGGCTTCCACATTTAAAGCAGTAATAAAAACACAATCCTACTATAAAGGTTAAATGAAACAATGTGTATAGAACACTCTATGTCCAGTACTACACAACTGAAGGGTATTATTAGTCATATTGATAGAAAATTGGGATCATTATTTTAAAATTTGAATATGGCCTTCAGCATAAAACACAAAGGATAGATAAAGTGGACAAGGACCAATTATGTACTTACATCTAAAATAAAATAGTAGTCATGTGGATTGGCCAGCATCAACCAGCCTTCCACTGGATTCCGATCTTAGCTGTATGTGGTGGTGCTATCCTTTGAAGGTAAAACACATAAAGACTTAAAGTTCCATGATGAAATTACAGGAAGAAATCTAACAATTTTTAAGAAATACCTTTGCTAAGAGAGTCACAGCTAAGTTCTCACTATGTTTATAATAAAAGGGGAAAAACCTAATTATTCATTTAGTGTGTGTCAGTAAAATATTTGTAAAGAACAATATAGGGTCTCATGTGTAGAGGGATAATTTTGTCCACAAAGAACTTAAGAGTATAAAGAAGACAAATTTTAAATCACAAAAAGAAAGTGAGAAAAACACTACTAGTCTTAAAGCAGTGTTTTACGGCACTCGTTGTTTGACACCTGCACTATTGCAAGTATGTTTAAAGCACCCTTTTTATTACTTTGTCATGTTGAGCACTAACTAATGGAATGAGACAATGGATAACAGAGCATAAAATAATTCCTACAAAATCTCAAGCTTTATTGAGATATCAAAGTCATTACCTACACATGGCTGATTGGAAATATTGGGAAGCTTACAGTAACTAAAACACTACCTCCGTGGGTTAACTGGAGAGGATGTCTGCCGGTTTTAGGGAAGAAGGTAACAGTAGCTACCACTTAGGAAGCACTTACAATTTACATGGTGGTAAGTGTTTCACGTCTCACAACCCTCTCAATTCTAGCAACACCCCTATAGGGTATGTGCTGCTGTTACCATCATTACTTACAGAAGAAACCAAAGCACAGAGAGGTCAACTGACATTCCCAAGATCACAGAGCCAACACATGCATGATACAGCTACTACAACATGCGGCCGAATTGGTTCCTGAGCCCACACTCGTGACCTCTCATCTTTCTTGTCCTCCTTGGAGCTTCATCAAACTGAATTTTTTAACAAGGTAAAACCAAATGGCCAAGAGCCAAGTTTACTCTGGATAAATACTGAGAAAAAGTTCACAGTGAAACTCACAATCAGAAAAAAAACAGAGCAACGTGAGTCCATGCATTCATTGAGCACGTTCATCCACCAGATACTGCTGGGCAAGGCTTTGTCATAGAGAGCGGTTCCCTTTCCCATACATGAGTGTAGGCTGGTGTAGGAAATACCAGTATAGAGAACAAAGACTCTTGGGAAAACCAGAGTTAAAACTTAGAGTACTTTTTTCCATTTAGAATAGCTTTTAGGAGAGCCAATTCATGAGATCAGAAATGGTTGGATCTAGATTTGCAGGAGAACAGATCTCAGGAGTCATTTCCATGTGGTTTCATGCTAACCACAATCACTCCTTCTAATTTCTGCCTATGGAAAGTGCCTGGGGATCCGTTGTGTTGTTGCTGTTCGCACTGTGCAGCACGTCAGCTCTCTAGCACTCTTCTGGAGGAACCTGGAGATGTATGGCCTTTGTTCCTCAAACAGCCTGCTCTAGCCCAGGTATTGCAAAAGGAAAGACCTTTTTCCTCTCTGCCTTAGTGTGTAATGGAAGTTTTGAAAGAAAATTCCATAACAATTCAAATAATGCAGGCGTACATATTTTAATAATGTCTACTACTTTCCCAGTTATAGCAATGCTACATTTGCTCTCAATGCCTTAGGGAGAAAATACAAAGATGATGATTAAAGTTGCCTACAATAATAACTGGAGATGGTCCCTGGATATTTTAATACATTTCCTTCCTCTCCTTCACATATGTGGGTGTTGACTCATATACTTATGTACTTTTTACAATGTTTGGATCGTAACATAGTTTCTTTGCCTACTCTCCCATGTCAGCATATCCAGACCATTTTTAATATATAATTTACTGAAACACATTTTTAAGGATTGTCTTCTATACTCTACTTTCTATATGTAAGTTTCTTAATCATTCCTCCAATACTGGACATTTAGGATGCTTCCAAATTTTGGATTATACATATAAATGTAAAAAACATGTTTTTGTGTAAATATTTGCCCATTTTCTTTAGTATAGAGTAGAATTGAGGTCAATGAATCAAAATATGTTCATTCTTATGCATTATTAAAGAGCCTTATAGAAAGTTTTCAGCAAACTTACATAGCTATTTTTTTGTCATTTTGACACAGGGTCTTGCTATGCAGTTCAGGCCGGCCTTGAGCTCACTTTATAGCCCAGGCTGGTCTCAAACTCGCCAAGATCCTCCTGCCTCAGCCTCCTGAGTGCTGGGATTACAGGCGTGAACCACGATGCCTGGCCCTTACATAACTATTGAATGGAGTTCCCGTTTCTCTGCACTCCTACTGGCCTTGAGTTTTGCTTCATTAATTTTAAGTTGTTTGTGTTCCTTTAAATTTTTGGAGGAATGAGCTTATATTTCAAGAATTCACTGACCACTTCTTCTTTCTATTTTACATCGTGTTCATATTCTTTGCCATTTCTCTGTTGTGTAGCTATTATTTTTCTTATTGATTTGCAAGACACACTTTTTTATATATATTTTAGGTTTTTGAGACAGAATCTGGCTAGGTAGTCTATCTCAGCCTTGAACTTACTTTGTAACCCATAGTGACCCACCTGGCTCAGCCTCCCAAGTGTAGGGAGTAAGGCATATGCCACCATACCCAGCAATATACATGTATTTATGCATGTTAATATATGTGTGTGCATATATGTGAATATATATATGTGTGTGTGTGTATACACACACCTATATATTCATTCATGATCTTTCTCCAGTGTCACAAATATATTTTTATACTTTTGCTTATATTTTTTAATTTACAGAGATTTCATGTTCTTTCTATGCAAATCTCCTGGTACTTTCCTTTGTGATATCATCAGATGCTTTTATATTCTGCAGTTTCCTCTCTCAAAATTAAATATTCACCAGTATTTTCTTCATGTTATTTATATGTACAGTCTTTGTATGTAATCTACCTGAAATTTATTTTGGTGCATTTTATAACATAAGAGTATAACTGCAGAGATTTGTTTTTCCTTTAGTTGGTTATTTTTCTAGCATTCATCCCCAGCCATCTTGATATTTTAAGCATGATTACATTGTCTGTATATTCAAGCCTGTTTGAGAGTTGTATATTCTATATAGATGCTTATATTTAAATTCTCTGTAGTAAATGAAACTGCAAAAGCATTTTTCTATTTCATCATAACTAAAAGTAAAAGATGTTTGTAATCAGAGAGAGAGACAAAAATATTCCTTACTTAGGGATTGTGCCCGGTTGTGTTGCTGATTTCAGGTATGATAAGATAGCTACAGAGACTTGCTGCGTCTCAAGATTGGCCGGGCTGGCAAAGGAGCTGAAATTGAATTCAAAGGGGTTATGATTAGGAAAGAAGATTTCATGTTAAGCCAACCAGGGAAGCCAGGAGTCAAAGGGGTTAATCAAATAAAATTCTTCAGGAGAAAGTCATGGCATGGGTACTGACAAGAGCACTTATAAATGAAAGACTGAGGAGGCCAGGCCAAGTTTGAGCTCATCTTCTCAGAACTAGACTAAAACAGGAGCCAAAGCACATCAAAGAGTGCAAAGTGGAATTGCAGGGATTGAGGTGCAGGGCATCTGGCCATCTTCCGGCTGGCACACACACAGAGCATGGATAGAGAGAGCAGACCGAGACCAAGGGGCACAGATGTTCCCGGGCATCTCGTTTGCAGTACATATTCTCCTAACACACAGAAAGTTCACTTGGATAATTCACATGCCCTCATTTTTCATTGGCACAAAGATGGATTTGGTGCCTTCACTCACCTTCCCCCTTGCAGTGTCAGGAACCAAGTGGAAAAGTGAAAACTGAAACAGTGCCTTCGCCAGGAGCGTGAAAGTATGAAAAGTGGAAAAGTTTTCAATTCTAGAAAGCAGGTCAACTTGATCAACAGCATTGTTAACTAAGAAATATATTTCCCCTACCCAAGGAGGGATGGAGGAGAAATTCCAGTGATAGCTGTGACCCACTTGTCAGCACTCATAGCTTTCTGCTGAAATTTTGACAGGCCATTCACATGGTCCACAGGTAATTCACTTCACAGTGCCGCTACCCTGCGCTGTCCATATAGGACATTTCTGGGAGAATGTAGGGGATATGCCTAGTGGCTGGAAGTGTGAGCTTTAGAGTAAAATGAGCAAAGCTGAACCCTTCCAATGCCAATAACTGGCTCTGTGATCTTGAGTAAGTTTCCTAACCTCTCTGAGCCTCGGTGTCTTCACCTATTACACGAGCATGGTAACTGTATTTATCTCAATCTGTGACTGCAAGAACAAAATCAGAAAATGCATATGAACAATCTATGAGCCTCATGCATGAGTAGGGTTCAAATAAATATTAACCTGTGATAGGAGGCAATATAGGTAATGTAGGCTGCAGAATTAAACCTGCCTTCAAACATCAGTTCTGTCATTTGTTTGTTCTGTCATGTCATCCTCTAAGTCTCTGTAAAATGGTCTTATTAATACAATGATATTTATTGGATAGGATCGTGAAGATTACATAAAGTAATGTGCATAGGCACTTGGTATAGTGCCTGTTTCTCTAAAGATCAGCTGTGTTATTGCTATTATCTTAGTACCTACGCAGAACGTAAAACTAAAATCTGTGGGTCAAAAGTCAGTAAAAAAAACTGAAAACATGAAATAATGGGGAATTTCTTTTCTTTTGGAAATGTACTATAACTAAATCTGCTTTTCTGAGTTGAGTGTTTTCCTCCCTAATGGAAAATACACATTGCAGTAAGATGGATTCCCGTGGCAATGCTGGAGGCAGCCTGCGTGTAATCACAGGCAAGGCCGCGCCTCTGACACAGCTGGGTGACAGTTCCGAGGCACTGTGAGTTCACTCAGAGGGCGCAAGATGTCTCTGCTCCAGACTGTGACAGCAAGCATTCCCTCTCCCCAACTTTCTTGGCGACCCTGTGTGATTTCAGACCCAGCAGTCATGAAACCCCTCAGGCTGTGATAATCTCAAGGAGACCCTAGGTGTCCTGATTCCCAGGACTACACATACCTACCCATTGATGATTTTAAATTTGTTTATCCATCCATCATTCATTTTTGAATACCTAGGCTAGGGTTGTGCATTTTTGGTGAGACAAACAATTTAGGTCCTTCACTCACAAGACCTAAGCTTTAGAGAGCATCAAACATTAGTCAGGTAGTGTACTGGTGACTAAATAATTGCAAATTGTGATTTAAGTACCAGAACTGAAAAGAGAATGATGATTATGTGATCTGCACAGTAAGACCTCTCTAAAGAAAAGGAATTTACAAGGATATAAAGCATGATGTGGGGGCTGGGCATATAGCTCAATGGAATAAGTGCTTGCTTGGCAAGCAAAAGGTCCTGAGTTTGATTCCCCGTACAGCCAAAAATAAATACATAATAATAACAACAACAAAAAGCATGATGTGTAAGAAGCAATGTCAGTATTGAGTACAAAATCTTCATGAACATGAATGTGGAGGATGTTCCTCCAGAAGCTACTTTGCTTTGGGTAAGTATCATGCTAGTAGTCAATGAAAGAATTATGACCAGTGTGGTCACTTGCTCGCCTTGCTTACCACAGGGAAGCCAGGCAAAATGGGCAGTCAGTGTGCTTTTGCTGGGGGCAATTCCACCTACAGCATCTAGTGTGTGTCTCATAGAAAGGGTGCAGTTTTAGGAAGATCCAGTACATACGAACAGGACTGAATATGAACAACAGAAGCTTTGGTAGTGGGGGAAGAAAGGAGGTGATGGGTGCCAAGGCAGATGTAATAATAAAGAGCAACCTCCAAGAGAAAATAATGGGATCTCAAATTCCTACATAAGCTATGCAGAAGTTAAGATGTTTGTCCTGCATCTTCTCCTTTCTGCCAATTTAAACCCAGCACATTCTTCAAAAGCTAGTTCAAAACTGGCCTCCTTCCACACCTCCCTACCTCCCCAAGCACATCATCCCCCAGCACCATATCACCCCTCCACTGCTCTGTGCCTCGTTGCTCTGCAGTCACTCAGTGGATTATTTTCCTGCCCACTCAATACGAGGATATAGTTCTCCAGGACTAAGTCTGTTCCTGTTCTTCTTTTGTATTCCCCAGTGCTTGGCTTAACATTGTACCCACTCTAGGCACTTAATGTATCAATGCCTGCTGGATGTATGAATGGTTTAAGGAATCCATAGATCTGTAAGATTTCAATAAGATTTCAGAAAAAGCAAAGGAAGTTTTCTAAATATAACAAAATTGAGCGATCCCTGGCTAAGGTTACACAGTAGTCTTCAGGAGAATGTTTACTACTGAGTATCAGTTCTTATTTAAACAAAGTGCATAGGATCGGATATCTGGAAATTTTCATCTGTCCAGAGTAAGTGAAGGGCACCTCCACCTAGTGAAATCTCATGCTCAGAGAGACTCTCCAAAACTCCATCTTTAATTCTGAGTCTGTCTGCTTACCCTCTCAACCCAGAGGTCTCACAGAACGAACATAAGCCAGTCCTTAGGAACAGTCTCTGCACCATCTCCTTGAAGTATACTCTGAACACACCAACCTCCTCCACTCTGGACGAGAACCCCACTCCTCCACCATATCAAAGTGTATTCTCAAGACCGCAAAGCACAGCCACTGACCTGTTCTCATTAGTGCTAGACTTTTCCATGCAGGAGTGCTACGTTAAACTATTAAGAAAAAAAAAAAACAAGGAAGACCAGACAGAGTGGGATGCAGCCTTACTTTCTTCTTGTCTTAATGGCTGGAAGCGATGAGGTAATCTTTACAGAAGGTTTTGAAGGGTCAAAGTGATTTCATGAGAGTTTATTACTAGTCACATTTAGAAGACTCAGCTCTTTTTTTTTCTGCTTTGTATGAAAGTGTTCCTTTCTATATACTTCTTACAAGCTTTCATTTTAAGAAAATAGGAGCATAAAACTTGCCTCTCTGAAGGCATCAATGCCCCATCAAATCTGATGTCATTGCCTTAAAAGACTGAAACAAAAGGCCAGACGCCCCCAAACCAGTCATCTCTCAGAGCCCAGCAGCAGGCAGGCTGCTGGACAGGAAGGTCTGAGCCTCGACACATAAAGCATCCATCACTCGCTGGACTTGCTCCAGCACAAAAGGCTTGGCTTTCTCCCATTAGGCAGCATGGCATGCCCTCCTACAGACCCCTCGTCACAGTCTGTGACCTCCTCAGTTGGTGTGGTCTTTGTCTCCTTTTCTCATTTCAAAATGATTCAGCTGGCACCACACTGAAGCCCAAGTTTGTGTTTTAAATGTTGCCCCTCTGAAAAGTCTGGGCTGAGTTTTTGAGAAAGCAGGTGCCATGCTGCAAAGTTACAAGAAGGTTCCCTTTTCAGATATGTTTCTAGCTGCACACATATGTATAGGTCTGTAGATTAAATGCAGGGAAAAACTATGCATAGCCTTTGCACAGAGCAATGGAACCAATTTGTAATTATTTTATTCACTGGGATTTTCTGTTCCCAGTTAACACCTTCTCCAACCTGCCCAGGCCCTCGAGCCTACAACCCCAGATGAAATGCAGGAGAATTGATTCACTGGTAAAGAAAGAAAGTATTCAGAGGCACAGATTCTGTCCGAACAACAGCAATGGGCAGCATAAATCACAGACAGCCACGGGAATGGGCAGTGAAAACCACAGTAAGCATTTTAGTCCTTGAGGCAATCACCCTGGAATAATGACCCCTAATTTATTTTAGCTGCATTGCTCATTGGTAGAGATGTCCTTACTCTCACTCCAAAGATGTCAGAATATTTTTCTGCCATTCCTGCTTTTAAACCAGAGAATCTAGCTCATTCCATATCTGTTGAGTTATTAATCTACCCAAACATTTCCCCCAACATAACTATTTGCTCTACCTTGACTTTTTTACCTCTTAACTCTATCTCTGCCTTAGCTGGCTTTGCTGACTCACTCAGTGATCTTAAATTTCTCTTCTTTATGTCTGGTGGTTTATGTTTGGGGCAGACAATAGAGGTGATATAGGCCATTATTCATGAGTAGCTTCAAGGGTAACGTGAGAAGTGCTTCATCTCCTGACCCCTCTTAGCATAAGAATTGCTTATAAAATTCTAAACTGAAAAAAGAAGTTCTCGGAAAGATATCAGAGAGCTTTCTGGAGTTTTCTGGAAGAAAGACCTAAGGAGAGGGACTTCTTAAAAACTACAAACTAAAATAAAATGTTTTACTGAAAGGAGAATATTGACTATAGTTAAGAACTCCAATTCACCACCATCCAAAATAGCCTCTGGGAATGACAACAGAAATTCAAAATAACAGTAGAAACATGGTAATGGCCAAGAGTTAGTGCACTCATTTCAAAACATAATAAACTAGTGTTCTGTCACCTGTAGCCAAGCAGACCCTTCAGACTTCCCTTCTTCGCTTTTATCTGCGCCTCAGATATGCAAGCAGTGGTAGAGCAGAAGTACACAGTAGGGAGAAGAACCCTAAATCTCCTACTGGTTGCCCAGTAGCTCTCTACATGTCAGTAGCCAGTAAGAGAAGTGTGTCTCCCCAGTGAGATGCCTGGAACTGTGATTCTCTGAGGAGCTTTATACAATGGTACCACTTGCTCCGTAAAACCCCATGGTCTCTGCAGGCACAAGCAAACCCAAGCAAATTTCTCACCACCTGTTCTCCCTCAGCCATCTATTCATAGCTGAGGCTTCAATTCCTATCAGCTCTACTATGGATATACTTTCGTGGTTCATTTGCCATCTCATTTATTTGTCCAGAACACCAGACATATACTTCCAAAAGCTGGCGGCACTCCCAGTGGCCAAGAGGAAAGTGAAACCCAACGCTGCTGGAAAAGAGCATCAGAGAACATCAGTGCCCTTTCCTTCCCACAAGCACTCATCCCTATGTAGCTGACGCTAAAGATGGGCAACTGCTCAGTCTTCCAGAAACCTAGGAATCACCCCACCTTCCTCCCTCTAAATTTCTCTCCACTCGCAGGTACAACCTATCCTGCCCAGGGTATGCAAAATGTATCACCAATCAAGGTCACTTTTCCAGTGACCACTTTTTCAGTGAGAAATAAAAATGAACTCAGCTTCATGAGAATTATTATTATATAATTGAGTGAAAAAAGTATAAGCTTTTGAACCAAATACATACGGGTAGAAATCAAACTCTATTACTTGCTGATGCTTTGATGATTGAGCAACAACTTTCTGAGTTTTGATTTCTGTAAAATGGACAAAATTTTAAAATAAAATGAAAAAATGTCTCATTATTTGGGGAATAAAATACTTGCAAGTGTGTTCAATAAACATTGGCTTCTGTTCTATTCATTAAGATGTATTGATATATATTAGCATTGGCCAATTTGTAAAACCACAGTATAATTTTTGTCTCTACTTGTAAGGAGAGACACTGTTTCTCTGATGTAACTATACATAAATATAGACCCATCAAAGACACGAAATGTGTTTCTCCTTTTCCTTACCACAAGTATCAGGTCTACATTTAGGCAATGGTATGGTGGTTACAATATCATTGCATTATAGATTTAATGTATGGTTAGTGATGCCAAGTTCTCCTACGTGACTCTTTCAGAAGTCTAAAAAGGATGATCAAATATGAAGAAAAAGTAACATCAGTTTAATACACTTTCTATGCCAGATCCTACTGATGAATGGGGTCTGGGCTCTGAAATTAGACTGACATGAGTCCAAATGTCATTCCAGTATATATTAATTAGCTGTCTGAATTTGTGCAAGTTACTTCTCTTTTTGATGAGAAATTTCCTTGTCTGCAGAATGAGCAGAATAATAGAACCTATTTTGTAGACATATGGTGAGAATTAAAGAAATTAATGCATACAAAGTAGTTAGCACCAGGCCTGACACATGGTAAGTGCTTAATAAATGCAAGCTGTTGTCAATACATACTTCAGATGCATTGCCAGGAGGAAGAGGAAACATCAAAATAAGAGAAATGTAAACTTGATTCTGTTGAAAGAGTTCTGTTTTTGTCATCTTTAATTCCAGTAATTTAATAGCTGGTATGTAGTACTATATGGTACTTCATATGGAGGGTGCCTCAGGTTAATTCGTTCACATATCCTTCCACATTTTTCAAATGCCATCCTCTGCCTGGGAAACTCCCAAGTCCCAGTCTGTCTTTCTTCTATTAAGAAGCCAGAAAATGCCTGTTAATACCACTGACCACTCACTTCATAAAACATTCCTGGAACTACTAAAGGAAAAAAGGTAACGTGTTTCTGTCATGCCTTATCTAAAAATGATTATCTAAATACTACTCTGTTCATTTAAGATCCCATTGATGCACTTCCCTTTTGTAGCTGTACATATTTGGACAATGTCCGCTTCTTCCTGTCTGAAGCAGCTGTGTATTTGTGGAAATAGCACACAAATTGGCATCAGGGGATCAGAGGCTCAAGCCCTAGCTCCCTGTTCATGGTGACTTTGGAGCAGGTGCCTTATTTCACTTAGCCTCATTTTCCTGATGTGAACGTGGTATGATACAGTAACATCCGGAAAATGGAATGTTGTTCAATCCCGAAAAGAAATCAGCCATCAAGTCGTGATGGTAACTTAAATGCACAGTTCTAAGTGAAAGAAGCCAATCTGAAAAGGCTATGTATTACATGGCTCCAACTATATGATATTCTAGAAAAGACAAAAGTATGAACAAAATAAAAAGTTTAGCTGTTGCCAGACATTAAGAAGAAGGAGAGATGAATAGCAGAGCAAAGCAGACTTGTAGGGCAGTGAAACTATACTGTGTGATATAATAGTAGATGTTGCTTATTACACATTTGTCAAAACCCATAAAATGTACAGCACGAAGAGTGGACCCTAAAGTAAACTATGGGGTAATGCTGAGTCAGTGTAGGTTCATCAGTTGTCACATATGTACCATTTTGGGGGAGATAATGCTAATGAGAGAGGCTGTACATGTGAAAAGACACGGGATACATGGGTACTCTCTGCTCACTATTCCTATCCATCTGAAAGCAATCTAAAGTCCATTTTCTAAATTTTTAAATATTTACTTATTTATTATTTATTTTTGCAGTACTGGGGATGGATCCCAGGGCCTCACACATGCTAGGCAAGTGCCCTAACACTTGAGCTACATAACAGCAGTTAAAGTCTTTTTCTTAAGTGAGAGTAATATCACGCAGGGTTGCTATGAGAAGGATGAAAGTTGATAAAGCCTGTAAACCAGCATCCGAATACCATGTGTGCTCAGAAGTATCAGCTGAGGCTAACCGTCCCCTTTACGAAGTCTCTATGTGCAGACTTTGTCTAAGAAGGAAGGCACCACCCATGACTAGACCATTCTAGAACACATAGAGCAGAATTCTAAGAACAACGGGCCATTATAGTGCAAGGATAATGATTATCCCATGATCTCACAGGTTAGATAGTGCATATTTACTATCTTCTTAGTATTCTTCCTCAAGAAAGAGAACGATTTTTTTATAATTGAGACAGTATTTTTAAGGATTTCATTGTCACTGGTGCACACACAAAAAAATCATTACAATCAAATAAAGTAGGCCCAAGAGTGAGGGCAGTGAGGTACCTGTCTCAGTCACAAACTGAAGGTGGAACAAAAAATCTCAGAAATCCAGATAAACAATATTTTAATGCAATATTACAAAAGTCAAAATTAATGTAAGAGATCCACGATTAGCACAATATCATTTTTACAGGGCAGGCTCGGCACCGAATTTTTACCTTTCAATTGAGGTTCAGGATAGCTTGGCATGGCACTGAAACAACACCTGGACAACTGATTCAGGAGTCCACAAAGGGAAAACGTAACAAGCTCTTATGTTAGGGCTTCAGCTGCATTCATGGTCCCAGACGCACAACTAAGTCCTTCATTCAGAAGCCCAGTTCACTTTCACAATAATGTTCAGAACTGTTCCTTAACCTTGGCAGCGTTGCCCATCAGAGGACATGCTTTCAATAATGACTTTAATAAAACAAACGAATAGCTAAGAGCCACAAAGATAGTTGTCTCTAATCTCTAACTTGAGCTCTTACTCTCTTCCCGTGCTTTTGTGCAATCACTTATTACTCCTGATCCTTTTATCAGACCAAGACAACATGCTGGGTCTCATACAGCTTAGATCTCTGGCTTGAGCAAGGTTTCCATTGTTCACTCAAGTACAAGCCCTCAAAGGGAAGGAATGGCTGAAGGTCATGGTTCACTTATTCACTTCCTAAAGCACAATGAAAACAGAGAAGAACAGGGAATAATTAGGCCTAAGTGTAAGTGAACGGAGGAGATGGGGGTAGGAAATTATTGAAGGGAAAGTATCGATCTCTGTGATCTCCAATTCCTAGAGGATAACTGGTCTCGTTTGTCAATAACACAACTCTAGAAGGACGCCTTGCTAGCCCGCTCTCCTTCCCATGACGATTACTTATCAGTCACACAGTAGATATTTTCTGAGCACTAGTGCTACATGCAAAACATCATCCTTCACACTTTTCAGGATACAAAGGGCAGTGCTGGTGTGCAATTCTGACTTTCATGAGACTCACAAAGTAATAATAGACATAAGTTAGTAAAAGTCTCTTTACAGTAGATAGCACTTTCATATAAATACCATTTTCACACGGCTTCCTTACACCACTCTTACAAAGACTGGACAGGTATCACCATTTCTTTATCAAAGAAATCAATTTTGCTTATAAATAGAGATGGTAGAGTTACAACACTACTATTCTGTCTTCAATATAACATGGTTTGTGGTAAGTTCAAGTGGTTATGACAAATCAACTAAGAATTACAGGAGAAGATTATAAATGGTAGGTTTATTTCTTGGATGGTATGGTATAAAAAATAATCAAGAAGTATCATGTTAATATTTTCACCTAGTTATTGTGGTCTGAAATCTCTCAAACAAATGGATGGTGAAGGTTAAATAAAAGAGACAAATGCAATGATTTCAGAGCTCCAGGAGGCTCAAAACTCTCTCACAAAATTTGAGATTTTCTGGTGCTAAATTTGAGCTTTTCTGGGTGGTCCATATTTATTTAGTTATCAAAACAAGGTGGGGAATACTGAAGAAAGGCAGGACTCTGTTTTGAAAGCAGAGCCAACCAAGGACCTTGGAAGTCTTCTCAAGGGCTTCTCTAAGTAAGACAGTGACTCACAAGTAAACATGTTAAGGCAATTGGTTAATTTAAGTCCTGCTCAGAGCTGCTTCATGGTGGTCTCCATCAAAGAAGCAAATGTAAAGAAGAGTGAGGTAAAAGGCTATGGGGAAAAATTTGTGTCAAAGAGGTAAATGAAGAAGGAAGACCTAAAACAAAAAAAAAGATACAGGTACAGGTACAGGTAGTGGGCAATCACAGTTGCTTTTCAGCTGTAGGGAGCAGTATGGATGACTACTGCACGAAGTTTTTGCTAGAAAAGTAGCGTCAGATGAAGCAGTAAAATCAGGTCATAAACAGCTTTTGAAGCCTTATATATCAGGCAAATGAGTTTGACTTTACTGGGTAGAAAAGAAAGATTAAAGTTTTACATAGAGAAATGGTATAAATAGTAATGTTAGGAAAATTAATCTGCTTATGGATTGAAGATGGTATACTTTGGTGAAGAGAAACTCCAAATCAAAGAAATATCTTAGGAGTCCATTTCAGGGACCTAAGTAAAAAAAAAAAAAAAAAAAAAAAAAAAAAAAGATCTTAAACTAATGATGGAAATGGAGTAAAATCAAAGGGAGATGGTGACAGAATATCTGCTTTCTCTTCCCTTGTATTTCATTCATTCTCAAATGGAAAATGAAACACTAATACCGACCTGTCATAGATGCACATTTTTACTAATCAAATAGTAGGATTTCCTACACCAGACAGTACATTCAGCCTCCAGATGAAGTAAGAACACAAGTTCTTGCCTTTGAAAGGACAATGACAATAAGGTTAAAAAAAAAAAAAAAAGCAACCACCTATCTTAAGTGAGTCAAGGATCTTCAATAATCAGCTATCCTGAGATGATTCTTGAAGAATAAATCATGCTATGGATTAAATTGTGTTCTCCCCAATGTTCATGTTACAACTCTAACTTTCCCAATATGACTGTAATTGGTGATGGGAATTATCATTAAGATTAAATAGGCCCTAAAGGTGGCACTCCAACTCAGTAGGATTGGTGGCTTTTAAGAAAATAATCATTCTCCCCATCTCTCTCCACATTTCTATCCACATGCACAGAAGAAAGACCTTAGGAGCACACAGTGAGAACGTGGCTGAGTACATGAGTTCAAGCCAGGTATAACCACCCTAACCTATGACTTCCTGGCTTTCAAAACTATGAGGAATAAACTTCTGCTTAAGCTTTCCAGCATATGTATGGTACTTTAGGTAGTCTGAGCTGACAAATATAAGTAGAAAGTTTGTTAGGCAGAAATATATATTGTAAAGAGGGAAGTGTGTGTGTGTGTGTGTGTGTGCGCGTGTGTGTGTGCGCGTGTGTGTGTGTGTGTGAGAGAGAGAGAATGAATGAACGAATGAATGAATGAAAACTATTAACAAAACAACATCATGTATTTTAAGAATCCCAAGTAACTTGGTAGGGTTGCAATGATGGTGGATTTGGATAAATAAGTATATACAGGAGGATAATGAGAAGGGGCCACACTACCCACACTAAAGTGTTGGGACTTTATTTTGAAAAAGAAGTGAAACTATTTAAGGATTTAAGCAGGATTATGTTATGAATAAGAGATGTCTTAGACATTGTGAAATGGAAGGAAAATGCTCAAAAGTAATGGGCAACCGGTGTGTGGAAAAGGAGAAGGGAAAGAACAGGAAATCACGTATGTATATACAGGATAGCTAACAGTGGTACTACTGTCTTCTATGGCTTTACCGAAAGGAACAGTTTATGATTACTTGTTTGATCATTATTGCATGTCTCTATTTGTTTTCCTGAGGAACCACTTTGAAGATATCAATACGTAATACAACAACCATTGTTAATTTCCTACCACTTTGTCTGTAACTGTATTGTTTGTAGTGTTCTTATGCTATTTTGTCAATGGATGTCTGTTTGTTAATATATTTTCTTCTTTTATTTTTAAGATAACAAAAGGTGTCTTAGAAAGAGAAGTTCAACAAGAGTGTGAAAGACAGATATGAAGAGACTCAGGTAGAGTCAGGTAGCTTGTTATGGGAAATTCATCAACCACCCAGACAAACTCAAATGAGAAATCAGGGTAGGAAAAGTAGCAGTCAACATGGGTGATATTTAGGAGGAAGAATTATCACTTCAGGAGCATCCCAAACATCTGCTAACCACACGGGACAAATACCTTTTAACCCATAGACCACCTTCAATCATTTGAAGTTAACTGGAATTTCCCAAAATACTGACTTGAATGTATGGGGCCAGACTCATGGTCAAGGGTAAAAAGGGATATATCAATTCTGATCTTTAAATAGTTAGTCCATAGCAGCTACAGCCTTAAGGCTGATGTGATCCTCTCCAGAGGTTCTGCATTGGTCCCAATGACACAAGCTCAGTTCCACAGAACACAGAGCCTGCAGCCTGGATACGAATGTCTACTTCACATGTGTCCCTTGATTTTTCTCTTCCTTTTCCTTCTCTTCCTTTCCTTCCCTTTCCCCTTGTTCCATCTTTGTTTCCTCTTGTTCCCTCCCTCCCTTTCTTCCCTTGTCTCTTTCTTGCCTACTTGGGTTCAAGATCCTGTTTTGCCTGAAAGCATGATCGATAGCATTTCCTTACATTTGAATAGTTTTTCTAAATACTTTGCACACTTTAAGTATTTCCTTTGATTTTCTTGCTTGATTTTTGCACCATGATATAGAATAGAGCAACCACTTGTACAATCATTGAAAAGGAAACCCTGAAAAGCCATACAATAAGTTAGTAACTAATACAGGGAAAGCATCCATGCCACTCATTCACTGATTCCTATTTAGTTCTTCCTGGCAACATGTATGAATGATTATGACGGGAGCCAAGCTCTATCCAGTCAGAGTTCTCCCCACAACAGATGTTCCTACACCACCAGCACTGGGAAGTCAACTGGGTGAGACATTTCATGAAAGCTTCTAGAAAGCAGTTGAATGTCTGCAAAAGTGCCCTAATCCCTTGGTGGGATCAGCCATAGGAAATGCCAAGTACCTTCTTATCTCAAGGGTCCCCCAACAAGCCAGAGATAATTTATTTTTCCCCTTTGTCCCTACAACATGCACAACGCTTCAAGCCATATACTTCTACATATGTTTTTCATGAGTCACTGAACTACTACCTCTTGACATTAAGACCTAGCTCACCACCCATCATACTGCGATCACCTTGAGAGTTTCTATGAATGAGTGAATGAATGAAATTATGACTCTACTATATGATGCTTTCTCTGGGATACAATGGGAATCTGCAAGCAAATGTTTAGTTCATTGACTACATTGCTTTCTTTCCTTCACCTCTGAAGTATAGGTTGAATGATACATGGACTGGTTGTCACCATCAAACTTAGTAAGGAACATATTAGGGTCAAAAGTAAAAGGGCTCCTGATGTTTGGCACTTCTTTGATTTGGAGACGAAGAGGAACAAGTCTTGTTAAAAATTTAATTATCTGGACTCACTAAGGACATAAGTTACTTCCTGGGATATCTCCGTTTCAAAAATCTTTAGCATCTCAGGCTTCCACTTATAACTTAGGAAATTTGCAAACCTTTAAGCACTTTCTTTGGTCTGAAAGAAATGCTTTCCTACTAAAGAAAACTGACTCTTTCTAGAATAACTTAAAAATGGGAGAATCCATACCCACACTTAGGCCAATATTTATAAAAGGTCATCAAGCTCAGAAAAGTTCCTGCAGCACAGAGGATGGTGCTTGGTACAGTGTCCCCCCTTATCTGTGGTTTAGCTTTCATAGTTTCAGTTACACACAGTCAACCATAGTCAGAAAATATTATTTATTTTCAGTGTTTCAAAACAAAATGACCACATTCATATAACTTTCATTATAGTGTGTGGTTATAACTCTTCTATTTTAGTATTAGTTACTTTTATGGATCTCTTACTCTATGTAATTTATAAATTACAGTTTGTCATCGGCATATGTGTGTGGGGGGTGCTATTTATGTACAGGGTTCAGCACTATCCAGGGTCTAAGATATCTACTGAAGGATCCTGGAATGTATCCTCCCAAAACAAGGAAGGAATTATGGTAAAACTTTACTGCTGAGACCTTCAGCTATGTCTCATCCCAAGAATTTAGAATATGGAGCAAGAGGCTGGTGGATGCACAGAAAGATACCTTCCTTGGAAGCAGTTTCCTTCCACACTGAGTGCAGTCAAATACAGTATTTAACTTACAACACTCTGCAGAGCTGGAGAGAAACAATGTTATACTTCCCTAAGACAGTCCTGGAGTAAGCAGAAAGCCATCCTGCTAGAGAATGCAAATAAGATCACTGTGTTGGAGCCCCAGGAGATCAGAAAGGGATATGAATTATAAAAAACTTTTGGCTTAATGAACAAGTATATCCCCAGGAGGCAGCTCTGAGACACTTCCACAAAGTAGTGAAAGGGAAGAGGAAGTAAAAAGCAACTTTCATAGAAACTCGCAGTGAGTTACTTGATCTTGCTTAATTTCAGTCTGTTTCTTTAGAACTGTTTTCCATAAATGAAGGTCTTGCCTTTAAGAAATATGTGCACAAAGGTCCATCTTCTGAGAGCTTAGAGGTCTCCCTGATCTATACCAAGGCAAGGAAAACACAAGTGGAGAAAATAACCCTCAGTGCAGGTCTGATTTCCATCATCTGTGCTTCCTATCCAGCAAAATGCGTGTTCACAAGATCCCAAGAACCAAGACTGTACTCTGACATCTGTATCGGAGACACAGCTGTATACGGCTTCTCATTCATACACTTTAGACACTCCTTCCACTAAAAAATATTATGGTTTTACACACTTTTATTGACATAAGGTTGACATCAATGCAAGACCTCAAATGGCAGTCGAATAACAGATCATTCAGAATACAAAACTACCAGCTAAAGTCCTAAAAACCAATGAGCAAAGAATCAACAAAACAAAATTCTAGGAAGATCTTTAAGAAGTCATACAAGTCAGCATATGGCATTTTTCAAAAATAGTGCCCAAACTAGGTGTAATAGCTCATGACTGTCGTACTAGCACTCTGAGAGGCTGAGGCAGGAGAACTGCAAATTGCAGCCCAGCCTGGACAACTTAATGAGTCCCTGTCTCAAAATGTAAAAAAACAAAAACTGCTGGGGATATAGCTCAATGAGAAGGCCCTAAGTTCAGTCCCTAGTACCACAAAAAAAGGAAGAATAGAAAAGAAAAAAAAGTGCTCAGAAGATGGGTATTTGTGGAATGGCAACAGTCCTTTATAGAGTGAAATTAAAAGAAAGTCATTTTGTTTGCTGCTGAGCTTAGGCTGAATGCATGTCTGTCTTTAGGTAACCATAACTTCAGAAAGTTTATACAATTAAGATTTTCTGACCCTCTCGAACTGCCCTTGTTACAAACTTGAGTTTACAGCAATTAATTCTCAATTCTCTTGACTTCATACAGAAGAGTGTAACAGTCAAATGGAAGAGCCTTTTTAATGCCTTTTACTTTTTATTTTTATTTAAAAGAAAAAGATTTGCTGTAAGTGAACCCACAAATCTGTAGGAAAATGCAAAGGGGATGTACTTTACATGATCATGGGATAATAAAGGAGAAGAAAAGACTTTTGTGAAGGACATGGGAAATGGATTGCCAAGGAATTACGTGAAACATCTCTGTCTCTTAAATTTAGGAAAATACCAAACAGAAATCTCTATGGAGATAGTAAACTCTTTAAAGAAGAATCAAAGTAAAATCTCATGAATTTGGGTGACACTAATTCAGAATAAAAGCTAATTCAAACCAGAAAGTTAAATTTACTTTTCTACTGACAATTCTCTTTTAAAATTCAGTACCAGCAGAAAATGGGAAAAATTGATTTTAGCACTTTCAGCAGCACTGCCTTACATACAATAAATACCGTATTATAACTTCTGTACATTCATGAAAAAATGCACGAAATTGCAAAATGTCAGTAATCTGTTAGCTCCAAATACAATATTCAGGGGAGCAGAGAGCTGTGTCCCAGACAGACCAGATTCTAACACTTCTTGGGCCATTTGCCTACTGTGGGAGCTTGGGAGAACCACTTGTCTCTCCAAGGCTCTGTGGCTTCTCTGTAAATGGCCACTTTACTCATATTCCACACAAGGATTGGAGCCCTTCTGGCCCCTCTGGCTTTCAGCTCTCTCATGCAAGTTTTGTGTGAATAACTAAAGCATATTTCTTTTAAATCTCTTCTCTAGTTCAAATTTTGTACTAGCTCAGATTTAACTTCCCACAGATTAATTACCACGAGTAATATTTTTTGGTGCGACACCAAAACCTCTTTCAGGCTACAGTCTGAAACATATGTTGACCAGATGAGTATGTTCACCCTCAGTGCTGCTCTGAGCACAAACAGAGTAGAAACCAAACAATGTTTGAGAATGACAGTGTACTTTCTTCTCATCTTGTTCCTTTGTTCCTTTGTCAATCTCTGCCGCTTGGAACCTAGCAGGTCTCACAGAATGATGCTGCTTGTTTCACTACTGGTCTGTCCCTCTTGCTATTTCATAACCAACTTGTAATATACACCCAGCATTATGGTTTAAATATGAAATGTCACCCCAAAGACTCATGCATTGTGGGTTTAGACCCATTGTCCAGTGGCAGGGCTTTTGGAAGGTGACTGGTCCATGGGTTGGAGAAACTCATCAGGGATTTAATGAATGATGAGTTCATAGCTAAACATGTGATTAGCAGGTAGATCCCAGCTGAAGGAGGTGGTTCGCTGGGGCATGACCTACAAGGGTATATTCTTATCCCTGCCTCTTGCCCTGCTCTCTGTTTCCTGTCTGCCATGAGCTGGGCAGTTTTACTCCATCCTACCCTTCCCCTGTGACACTTCTTCCATGGAGCCAAGTGACCATGGACTAAAACCTATGAGATCACAACGACAATAAACCTTTCCATGTATCTCAGCAATTTCTCACAGCTATGGAAAGCCAATATACCAGAGAAACTTCTTGGTGACTCAGCTCTTAGATAAATAATTCAAGTGAAACCTTATGCTTAAAAATCTGGTACCACTAAGACACACTGGAGGTGAGACCATGTTTCTTATCCTCACTCAAAACTGGATGCCATACTATCGCTCTTAGTTTCAGGGAGGAGAGCCTCTTCATCTAATGAATTAAGATGTTAACAGGAAAAAGAAGAAAAGAATATGGGATTTAAGTCACCAAAAATACTTCTGGAATCAAGTTTCTAACTGAATGTGTTAATGGCATGGTCTGGGGAGAAACCTTAATCTCTCTGTGCTTCACCTGCCTCAGCTCTAAGGCAGTATACTCAGCCCTGATTCGCAATGGCATTGTAGGGAGTAAATGAAGCAATGGATAAGATTGTGCTTTACACATTACTTGGTACAGAGGAAACGATACATGTAAACGATACTTGTTTTTCCATACAGAAATCCGGAACTGCAAGGAATATAAAATTATCCATCTTTACCTATCAATATTCAAGGAACGAACCTCAATTAAGCACTTTGTAAGCAAAAAAACATTTTCTACAAATTTTCATTTTTATAAAAACAATTCATAAAGCACAGGGTTAAGAAAGCAAGGTTCTGCACTGTTTTTATCCGTGGGTGTTGCTTTCATCCTGAAACTTCAGCTTAGCGTCTGCCCCCTAAAGTCTTGCCTTGGTGTCCTCCACTGTGTCTGGCAGAGTCTTCTCATAGAATGTGTCCAGGTGACTACCTGTTGATCCAAATTTATCTTAGAATTCTTCTGCCTGTCAAGATTTAGATTTTTAAATAACATGTTACTTAGATACAGAACAGTAAGTTCCCATGATCCAAGATGGGTCAGAGACTGAACAAGGAAAATACTTGACATCTATGAATTCTAACTGTGATATTTATGTTTCCTGTTAGAATATCTTCTAACGATGGCATTTATGTTCTTCTGTAAAATACACTTGTGCCCAAACCGGAAAAAAGGATAGTATTCTGAAGGCATAGTAGAGCTTTCCTGGCTGGTCTCTTCTTGACTCTCAATATGCATTCCATCTGCTGGTGATAAAAAGGCTAACACTAAACCACCACGGAATTCTGAGCAACCAACTACTTTACAGAATCATGCAACCCATATCTTCTCCTGGCCTTTCAAGTACCCACTTCTGCAGAAAGAGCTTCTGCCCTCAGCCAAACAACAACCTGTTCTTTTTCAAGTACCATCAAAACTCATATTAATGAAATTTTGATGATATTTGAAGGCTATTCATTGATTCAGAATAGATTTGTTTCACTGTCACATGCCAGGCAATGTTCTAGGGGATGCAGATTATTGCGATGTGAACAAAATACACACACCCCACAACACCCATACACACACACACACACACACACACCCCTCTTATACTGTACATTTTAGAGGAGAGAGACAAATGGTAAACAAAAAAATACACAATGATTGATAGTGAAAAGAGTTTAGAGAAAAAATAGGGAAGAGAAACTGAGAGAATAGAGGGTAAGTGAGTTCTTAGAAATGGCAAGGTCACAGGAAAAAAATGGTGACAAACCTGTCTCTCTATGCATATGGTGACCCCATCAAGGTAATAGTAATTATTGTTATTATTTCCATTAACAATCTTTTCAGAAAGTATACCAAATAAACTAACACACAAGGACTAAACAGAAGGTAGGCTAACAATAATAACTAACATATATTGATCAACAGGCATTCTGCCAAACCATTCCACATGTTATCCTATAATCCTCTCAGCCTAAAAAGGAACTAATTTTCTCTTTTAACCAATAAACATGCTGGAGTAGTGTATTGAAGTTATTGATCTGAAGTCACAAAATTAGTGACACTATTAGATTTGACTATAAGTCCCAAGCTCTTAATACTAAATGTCCCTTTGCCACAAGCTTACTAACATTATTTCACAGATTTAAATAAATATCTCCAAGAAATATAAAGGAATTTTTATCTTCTATAAGATTGTACCTATGTTTGATATTTTACTTGTAGAGATATTTACTGTGTAAATTTACTGAATTGAATTCCATAACTTCTCTCCCAATATACTTGTATGTGAGTCTTTCTGGGGAGAAAACACACACTATTCCACAGCTCTGAGCTGTTCTCTAAGCTTCTGTGTTTAAAACAAAGAGGTGATCATAACTTATGAAGATAAGATAATATAAACCTGCAAAGTGACTGAAGAGAGAGCTCAAGAGGAAAGAAACATAGCACGGATGAGACCAAGGTCATTCATTGGCCAAGATTTGGGAGGACGATAAGCCAAGTTTTTCCTGTTTCCCAAGCATCCTTAAGCGTAGACTGCAACTCACAGACAAGAACCAGGAAAGAATGAGTAATAAAAGTGTGTGGGCAGACATGACAGCTCACTCCTCCGCAGTGGAAAACAACAAAGCAAAACTCTGAAACTATGTGCGATGCCCAGGCAATTTAATTACATTTTAATTATTTATGTCTTGCTTTATTCCAGAAATTAGAAGCTAAACTAGATGTGGAAGAGGAAAAGGAAGAAGAAAAATGTGGATAACACCATAAAATTGACACGGGAATGGAGCTAATACAGAAATATACGACACAAACCATAAAGACCTCTATGGTCACAAAGAGCATGAGGCAGAGTACAAGTTTAGCTTGAAACTGTCTGACAGCCAATCAAAGAGGAAAACCCAAGCAGTGATATAATTCACAGAATCCAGAAAATAAAATGCCACTAGTCTTCATACAAAGGAACTGGTATTAAACAATGCCCCCCCCCCACTTCCCACAAAACAATCTCTTCCAAATGTGACAGGCTTTGGAAGAGGACTGAGCTCCTCTGCACAAAAGGGAGCCAAGGTGAAGCAAAAGAAACATGAGCTTTTCCTCTTTTGACAGTCCTGATCATTCTAAGAATGAAGGACACCATATTTGTATAGTGCCCGGTAGAATCTGACCCATGGTAGGGCCTTCACAAATGATAGCCTTTATTATGAACAGGAAGACAGGATAGAAATGGAGTGGGGGAAGTGTAGGTGGAAGAGGAACAAGAAAATTAATGAAGTAATCTTGATATCTCTGTACTTCACCCCTAAAAATGAGAAACATTGTTGATTCTACAGGTTTAATGTGACAATTCGGTGAGATAATAGGGAAACATGCATTTTCAAAATGGATCTGATAGCTAAGCCATTGTTCTGTGATGGTGCATGCAGAACACATGTGAGTGGCACTTCTCTTTCTCTTTGTGACAATGAAGAAAGTAAAAGTCTTCTATCCTTTGCATTCTGTTGTGTGGATATATTTATTCTCTGTCATCTAAAGGTCTTCCTTTCCTCCTTAAACCAGTCTTCCATAGCCATCCTTCATCTGGAATCAGCTACTCATCATATAGGGCCCAGCTCTTCCCGCAGCACCTCTTCCCTGCCCTTTCTGACCAACTACTCTCCATCAACCAGATGGTCCCTGACATAGAATGTTTTGACTTGTGATTTTTCTATTTTACAAAGGTACAAAAGCAGTATGCACTCACTAAAAAGCATACTAAACTGAATTTTGATCTCTTCCCAAACTAGCAATATGCAGCATAGTCCTCTCTCCTGGTGCTTGGCAATGGCAACTAGCCACAGTCCCAGGTCAACCCCATGATCACAAAGATGAACAACTGACACTCTACAACATACTATGTCGCTAAGCGAGGATGTTCAGTAGATTACTGCATTTAATTATAATATTTTCAACCAAGGATAACCCCACTGTAAGGAGCATCTATTTACCAAAACTACTGTCTTTATCCTAGTAACAACATTAATAATATTCAGTGTTCTTGTCCGGACCTTGTCACTGGTCTGTAAATTCTTTGAAGGCAGAAACTTGTGCCACTTTTTGTGCTGTACATGTAGGCTAGTACCAGTACATAGAAGGAACTCCATGAATAATAAAAGTAGACTCCTAGGTACTATGATGTTCAACTGATGGCCATTCTTGCCTGAACTGAAGGTGTAACATCAATATATTCAATTGGAATTAACAAAGGCTAGAAATTATTTTTAAACCTATACTCATTCAGGTTGCAAAGCTAAATTCCCACCAACATAAAACATTTATTTAGATCTAAACGTTTTTCATCCAAGCGCACTCAGACACATTTAGTAAGTCAGTTCAACAAACATTTATCTTGAACTGCATCTTTCTTCTAAGCTTTTTACAACTTTGTATAGTTCAGAAGAAATGGAATCTTCATATTATTCTTTCATTTGTTCATATCATTAATATGTTGTTTTGAATGAACTTTTTAAGATCAAAAATATTAACCTCTCGTTGAAGTTGTTGAAAGCAGCTTTTCTTCTTAAATATGGTGCTTATTTTTACAGAAAAACAAAACTATACTAAAATACTATTGCCTCTTAATCTACACTGTTTGAAGTATTTGACTAAATACATTTCTATTAATTATCTATATTTTTGGAGTGTACCTATAATTGCAGTGAGCTATTGAAAGCCATTCAGCAAGTGAGATATCAAAGCCTTCAGACAATTTTTCAGCAAACAGTGAGAAGGCATTCAATGTTTTGGTCATCTATAGCAAGAAAGAGCTGTAGAATGGAAAAATAAAATTATTTGGTCTGCTCAGTGCAGCTAACACCCAACATATGACCTCTCTTCTCAGCTTTATAAATATCTTTTGCATCACAAATGGTGCCAGAATTGAATAGAGAGCCTTTAAAACAAGGCAGTGTGTAGACAATAGCTATTATCCTTGAGGACTCAGCTAACTGGCTGTCAGCCAACCCTACATTTGGATACTCCTGGAAAGATAAAATATGACAGTTAATTGGTTTATGTGAGAAGAGTAAAATATCTTAAACAAAATATACCTCATGCCAATCAAATGCTACAGAAAGCATTTTCTCAGGAAGTCATACTGGCCATATCAGACACAAGGAATCAGAATATCTGAAATAATAGTTAATGATGTATTTGCTCTGGGTGCGCTTTCTCTCTCTCTGTCTCTCTGTCTCTCTGTCTCTCTCTCTCTCTCTCTCTGTCTCTCTCTCTCTCTTCCCTCTGCTTCCCTCTCTTTTTTCTCCCTTTCTCTCTTTTTACTGATTACCAGCTATGAACATATGCCATTTCTTCAAATAGAATCAATCGGCAAGTACCCTCAAGTCACTGTAATTAATACACAACAGATTTGATCTAATACATTTGCACAATAAATTCCCACACTATGTTACCCCAAATCATGTGAAACTGATCTATCTCATTAAGGACATAATCTGTAAAAGATTTTAGTGGTCAAATGATTTGACTTAGGAGTTTTGTAACTATGAAGCAGTGACTTGTCCCCTGTCACATGATAATGGCTATCAGCAAAACTAGATCTAGAATTCAGACCTTTGCCCAGGACTCTGTCTATTAAGCATGGTGAGATTTATGTTTCTATGCACATGAATCACTATCAGGGGAGCAAAGCTGCTGCTCCAAAGAAGGCTACTTTGAAGCCCACATGTATATACTCACTCCCTTCTAAATATTTTCTATAGTTTGCTTGGTTAAGGAAGGATTTATGATGTTCCTAAATTCACTCAAAATAAGTATAGTGAAGTATCACCAGAACGGGAGGTATAGTGGTAGAATTTCTAGAAGCAAAGTAAGAGACTGTTACCTAAAACTTTGTCAATCAAACTATAAAGAGTAGGAGCTAAGGTAAAGTCAGAAGAATTCAAGCAGTGTGCTCCCTCAGAGGATGAAAGCACACAGTACATGTTTGGAGAAGAAAATCAGTAGAGAAAAGGATCTAGAGAATGAATGGTGGGGGAGGAAATTATAAAGATCAGAGTAGAAATTAATCCAATGAAGACTAAGAAAACAATTCAAAGAATTAATGAAGAGTTGGTTCTTTGAAAGAATAAATAAAATTGATATTTATCTAGCCAACCTTAGCAAAAAAGGAAAGAAAAATCTCAACCTCATGCAATAAAGAATAAAAAGGAGAAGTCACTACAGATCCTATGGAAATTCAGGAAATCATCAATACCTAGTTCAAAAATCTTTACTCTCACAGGATGGAAAACAGACAAGAAATGGACAAATTCCTAGAAACATGAATTACTAAAGTTGAAATCAAGAAGATATAAAAATTCTGAAAACCCAATCTCAATCAATGAAATAAAAATGTAATAAAAAACTTACCAACAAAGAAAAGCTCAGGTCCTGATGAACTCACAGCTGAATTCTATAAGAAATTTAGAGAACACTTAATGCCAATACTCTCCAAACTCTTTGATGAAATTCAAAGAGAAACAATTCTCCCTAAACCACTCCTGGAGGCAAGTATTACCATAATAGCAAAACCAGGCAAAGATCCAAACAAAACAGAGAACTATACACCAATCTCCCTAATGAACATAGATGCAAAAATCCTCAATAAAGAAGTAGAGAGAAAATATTCCTATAATTCATCTGGAACCAGAAGAGACTTAGAATAGCAAAGTCAATCCTGGGCAACAAAGTCAAGACAGGAGGTATCACAATCCCTGACTTGAAATTATACTACAAAGCTACTGTGATAAAAACAGCATAGTAATAGAAAAAATAGACCAGAAGATCAATGGAACAGATTAGAAGATGCAGACAGAACTACAAACACATTTAGCCACCTTATCTTTGGCAAAGGAGACAAACCTCTTCCCTGGAAGAACGATAGCCTCTTTAGTAAATGGTGTTGGAAAAACTGACTTCCCACATGCTAAAGACTGAAACCAGACCCATGTCTATCACCATGCACTAAACTGAAGTTAAAATGGATCAAAGATTTAAATATCAAAACAGAAACACTAAATTTACTGGAAGAGAAAGTAGGTAGAACTCTTAAAGACATAGGGGTAGGCAGAGAGTTCACAAACAAAAATAAAACTGCATGGAAAATACTTTAAAGAATCGACAACTGGGACCTCATATTATTAAAAAGCTTTTGAACATCAAAAGAAATTACCAAAAGGGTCAAAAGAAAACCCACAAATTGGCCAACTGTCCCTCAGACAAAGGACTTCTATCTAGAATGTATAATGAATTTAAAAAGTCAGGCCCCCAAAATTCAAAGACCCAATCCAAGAATGGACATCTAAGGTGAATAAAAAGTTCTCAAATGAAGATATACAAATGGAAAATGGTAGATGAAAAAATGTTCAACATCACTGGTCATTCAAGGAATGCAAATTAAAACAGCACTGACATCAGACATCAGCACCACATTGAGATTTCTCTCACCCCAGTAAGAATGGCTATCATCAAGAAATCAACCCATAACAAATGCTGGAGGGGCTATGGGGGAAAAGAAATCTTTCTCCACTTTCTCCTCTCTTGGTGGGAGTGTAGACTTGTGCAAACACTATGGAAGTCAGTGTGGAGATTCCTCAAAAAACTAGGATTAGGGGTCCCATTTGACCCAGCTATTCCCCTTTTGGATATTTTTCCAGAAGAATTGAAAACATACCACAGCAATATATGCACCCATGTTTATAGCAACACTATTTGTAATAGCTAAATCTTGGTAACTACCCAAGTGCCCATTAACTGAGGAATGGATAAAAAAGATGTGGTCTTTTATACCACGGAGTACTACTCAGCTATAAAGAAAGATCTAAGAGGCTGTTACAGGTAAATGGATGCAACTAGAGACCATACTTATAACTGAAACAAATCAGACTTGCATGTGTAAACATCATATTGTCTCCCTAGTGTAAGAAACTAAAAGAGTAAATAAGATCCAAAAGGTACAAAAGATATTGTGAGATGGAAAGAAACTGCTGAGAAGAAAAGAACAACTGGGATGGGGGAAAGGAGAAAAGAAGGAAAGGGAAATATATGTGTATACACACACACAATAGCTAAGATAATTGTACTACTAATCTCTATTAGTTCATTGAAAGGATCAGTCAGTGGTAATACTGCTTGACCTATTTTGCATGGCTATATCTTGTAATCTGAGCAACTACTTTAAAGATAACAATATGTAATATAGTAGCCATTGTTGTTTTCCTAACATCTTGTTTTGAAATTCTGTATTGTTTTTATTGTCTTGGGGGGTCTTCATTCTCTTTAAAATAAAAAAAAATTTAAAAAGTAAATGACTGGGAGATGTTGAATAATCAAGAATCCTAAAATGGCAAATTCTGAATGAGAAGTAGAATGTCCCAGGGATGAAAGTCCTATACATCTCAGAGGTATAACACAGGATCCCCTGGAGGAGGTACTCTGCTCAGAACATATTCATTAGTCCCTGGCATGAAGGAGGTTCCAACACTGGTCACATCATATTGCTGTAATTGTGGGACAAATGGCATAATCTCTGCACTGACAGTTCCAACCAGAAGACCTCCTATCCCAGTTGCAATTCAGACTTGCCATTCTTCTCCTTGTTTTTGTTCATCATCTGTTTAACAGAGAAATATCCAAACACAATGGAAACAAAGAACCAAAAAATAAAAATCTAAGAACTATAGGCAGTGCGGAGCTCAAGGCTGCCATGTCAAGTACTGGAGATGGACTGAGATCAGATCAGGATAAAAGCCATAAGGATATGTTTGCAATGAGGCTTTAGGCTAAAGTCAGAGAGGCAAAGAAGGAGTGGGTGATTGGGAGTGATAAGCATGATAAATGGTTTAAAACAGGGAAACTTTTATTTATAATTATTGTACTCCACATTTTCAAAACAAACTGAAACATCTAAAGATGCTGCCTGTCATGGCTACAGCTCAGCAATGCAAGCACCTTCCTATTACAGCTACATATGTTCTCATTTGCAATTTGCAATGAGAAAACTTTTTCCAAGTTCAAAAAATATTATTAGTTCAGAGAAACAATAACGCTTAATTTTCTCCATTTCCAATTGGTCCTAGTAATTTTCAGTAACAATTATACATTAACCTAGGATTTCTTTTCTCTAGTCTTCCCCAAGGCAATTGTGTTTCCTGGTGAATCATCAGCTCTTAACACCCAGTCACATTATTTCTCTGAGTCTCTCTTACATGATCTGTAAAATTAAATCGATGGGAAAACTATGCTGGGAAAAAGCCTTTGTCAGCACAATGTATGGGTGTAATGGTTGATACATTGTGTCAACTTGAGAAGTCTAGAAGCTTAACTAAGTAACTGAGCAGTTCTGCATCCTAGGGTGCAGAGGACATGCCCTAGGGAGGCTGTTTATATGCCAGAGTGTTGAAATGGTTGATTCATTGTGTCAACAAAGTTTAGAAATTTGACTAAGTGACTCAGCAGCAGGGGGTCAGGGTCCTCACTTGTAAACATCCTGACCTGTGCAAGAGGGCACAGAGACGGTGTGAGTGCTACACCTGCCCTAGGGTGAGCAGCCAGCTTACAATAGGAGGGAGAAAAACAGGCTTGCTCTCCCCTTTTTGCTCTTGTTGCTTTTGCTGTCTTCTGTTACCATGAACTGTTGCCCCTTTTTGATGCCACCCTGCTTTGAAGCCAGCTGATTATGGACTGAAACCTCTACAAACTGTGTGCTAAATAAACCTTTCCTTCCTTAATTTTGGACATCTAGTGTTTTGTCTCAAGAATGAGAGAAAAGTAACTAAGACCGAATTTGGTACCAGGAAGTGGGGTCATTGCTGTGACTATACCTGATCATGTGCTTCAAGAGCCTTTGGGAATGGTTTGTAGGAAGAGGTTGGAAGGGTTCAGAGGTGTCACCTAAAAGAGCAGAGCTAGACCTACGTAGGCTGTTCTGTATGGGAGATTGTGAGCAGAGCTTAGAAGACGAGAAGTCTGGTAGAAGTCCTGCTAGTAAAGACCAGGTTTCTGCGGGGAAGAAAGGCTGCACTGGCTGTTGCAGTCCAGATGATGTGTTACGGCTTGGCAAAAAGTTTGTCTGCATTTTGCTCGTGTACAGAGACTTTGCCTGCGACTAAGATTAAAGGTGGTGGGCTAATTAACCTGGCAGAAGAAATTTCCAGGCAGTCTAATGTTGAGGTAGTGACACAACTATTGTTGGGCCTTTTAGCCAGATCTACTTTGAGAATCAAAAGCAAAGAGCCCAGCAGAACGATTTAAAGTGTTGTGAGTGGAGCTGGGGATATAGCTCAGTGGAATAAGCACCTGCCTAGCAAGCGCAGGGTCCTGAGTTCAATCCCCAGTACCGCCAAAAAAAATAAAAATAAAAAAATAAAGTGTTGTGAGTTTGAAAGAAAAGGAAGCTCCAATAAAGCTGTGGACTACAAAGACAAAGCAGAGATCTTGATTGCTGAGAAGGAACAGGAGAATAAAAATGATGGCCTGAGGGCCAAAGCATCAAGTCTCCACCCTTTGCAGCCTCAAAACAACAAAAGTGGAAGATTTTGTTTTCAGGAGAAAGCCTCAGAGAACTATATTCTAGAATAGAGGCAGCTGCACTATATTCCAGAATGGCAGCAGCACAGAAAATTTGTTTTGCAGAATTGGATTTAGGGTACTTAGAAATCCAGGCACTCAACCCCTACCGCTAAGAGAGAGAAAATCCTGGCTAATGCTGCAGCTGGCAGCAGATCTTGACAGCATCCACATGGCACTGGTTTTAGGCACATGCAGAATGTAAGAGTTCTGGGGTTAAGAGAGCTTCCACCCCAATTTCAGAAGGCTTAGGAAGCCAGACTATGTGCCCCCCAAAGGGCAGTGTGCAAGGCTGTGAGGGTGAATCCAAAGATGCAGTAGATTCCCCAGAAACGGAAAAGCCAGGAATGTGGGCATCTAAGGAAACCTGTAAGGAGGGAGAAAAGCCAGCCCAAGAAAGAAGCCATGAGAGCTATAACCATCACAAGTACCTTAGGGGCAGAGCCACTCAATCTCTTTGGAGCTCACAACTTCTCACAGATTGCCTCCGATGCTGCACAGGGAACTACAGGACTTAATGTTTGCCCTGCTGGATTTTGGACTTGCTTTGGCCCTAATCCTTTGTGTTCTCCTGTCTATAACTTTTGGAATAAAAATGTTTTCCTTTTCCTATTGAATGTTGGAAGTGTTTAACTTTGTTTTCATTTGTACAGGGGTGCACAACTAAGAGTTTGCCTTAAATCTCAAAGGAGACTGGAGACTTAAGACTTTTTAGCAATGCTGAAACTGTTAGAACTTTGGAAACTTGCAGATGAACTAAATGCCTTTTGCGTAAAGGAATGTGCAAGAGTCTGGGGGCCCAGGGGCGGAATGTTATGGTTTGTCTTTGTATGTCCCTCAAAAGCCTCATGTGATCATAGGGGGCAGGGGCAGGCTTTCCAAGGATACCACGTAAAATCCGGACCTCTTGTTTTCATGCCCTCACCTCAGGAAACAGAGTTACAACCTTTCCAGCTCCACTCAGCAGGGGACCAGGGTCCTCTCTTTATAAAATTCTTCAGCCTGAGCAAGAGCGGGGATGAGGGTAGTGCAAGAGTTATACCTGCCTTCAAGCAGGTAGCCTTCATATAATATAAGGAAGAAAAAGAGACTTGCTCTCTCCCCTTTTTTGCTCTTGCTGCTTTTGCTGTCTTCCATCGCTATGAATGGTGGCCCTCAGCCAGGTGCCACCCTACCTTGGAGCCAGCTGATGATGAACTGAAACCCTCACAAACTGTGAGCTAAATAAACTTTTCCTTCCTTAATTTGTGGGATCAGGTGTTTTGTCTCAGTAATGAAAGAAAAATAGCCAAGACAATGGATGTGGTGAAAATAGCAGCTAGCTTGTGTGCAAGTTGAAAATATGATCAAAGAGAAAGCAGGTTCTGATAAGCAGATCAAGCTTATGGAACATGGCAAAGAATGGTAGCATATAACATAATTCACAGATTCACATCTGGTACACCTGGGTCAGATAGAGTAGTAAAAAGAAAAAACAAGAAAAGGGGAAAGACCCTGTTAAGACTATGCAGCAAATGTTGCTATTACACTTCAGTTACTGACACAGTTTGTATTTCCATGAAAGTGGCGTGCAACTAACCCCACAATACATGATCAAATACTACCGTCTTTCACCTCCAAAATGAAATCCTCATTGTCCAAGAGTGTGTGATTACATTTGAAGAAATTCTGATCCATCAAATTAATAGGTTAGGTTTGAGGAAAACAAGAAATGAAGAGAAATATTCTTCCTAATTATTTCTATACCCAATGTATAAAAAAGATAGTTTCAAGTTATGCTGAAACTTCCACAATCTCTCTCATCACCTACAAATGTTCGCATAACTCATTTTAGCATTCGGAATTCAACAGATGATTTCCCGTTGTCATCAGAAGACTGAAGAGGCACAGGTGGCGTGACTGGAGTCCTGTAGCTGAAACAGAGTTATCATCATTCAAGATCTAGACTTTTCCACGTCTAAGGCCACACTGCATAGTTGACTCTAGTTTGGAGCAAAATGCCTGGCAGCAAACCTTCCTCAAGCAGCTTTTTGGCAGAAATCTTCTGCTGGGGGTGAATGTGTTGAGCCCCAATTGCTAAAAATAGTGCAAAGCACCTTGGAAGGCATGCTAGCTTCTAAAGAAATCCCCACTTGGGGAATGTGCCTCCTTCTCCTCCGCCCATCTGTCATTATGAATCTCCAGTAATGCATTAGAGATCATTCAATATATGGAAATATACTGAAGGTATATATGTCAGAGACATCTCTTGTATTTCCATTAAAAGTGCCCAGCTATGCCAAAACTTCTTATTCCTAAATGACATAATTTTAGTAAGTGGTTGATGGATAGAACTTAAAGAATCCTCTAAGAAGGGAGTGTTTCAAAAGAGGAGGAGAACCTGTCAAGGGAAAAAAAAATCAAGCAGTTCCAGAAGAATGGAATCATTCCTTTGATAGTACACTAACTTTTAAGGTCTAAAACCTGCAGAGTATAACTTTCAATTCATGTCACTTTGCCTACCTTCGATTTCCAAACCTGACAATAAAGCTCAGAGAACCAAAGTACCAAAGCACAGGAGTGAGTCAATGTAAATAGACATGTGTGCATAGATGGATGGGCCCGGGTGTTCCTGGGTTATTGACTGAATGGAATGTAATGCTTCTAAAATTCTTCATTTCTAAGCCTTTGCAAACTTAAACTAATGGGCTCAGAGTTTTATAATAAATGTGTATGCTTTAAGAAAATTTTGTATTTTAGGCAAAATCTTTTTCTAATAATTATCAAGTTTTCTTTTTACTTACTGAATTTTCATTGTTTCAGATACAAGGAGAAAGGATGTAGAGATGTAGTCATTGCAAAGATAGATTCTTGTCCACATAAAGTTCTTTGTTCTACCATGAAAAATCTTAATATCATGTCTTAAAGAAAGCTCATTACATATCTATCCAGATCTAAAGACAGTATCCAAGCCTTAGAGAAATAGAATCGAGTAAATAATCACTTCATCTCTCTAATTCTCTAACTCCTACACTTAAAAATTCTGAATGTGTCTGTGACACTGTTGGCAAAGGAACACACCAAAAAACTACTTGAATGATTTCTCTTTCCATTCACCTGAAACTATGTTTGTTCCCCAATACTTCATCATTACCAATCCCCCAGTCCCTGGTCAGTTTTTATATTGCTTAGTCTCATTCTAACATTTGATAGTGAAGATTATTGAGTCACATTCCCACAGCACTCAACAGAGTAGATATTCAGTCAATATAATGTCCAGTTCTGAAATATGATCCTAAAAAATTAAAAGTGGTGATTTTTATGGTTAAGATGTGATATACTCACAATATATTCAATTTTTAAGTTGTTCTTTATTTTTTACAATAATGAATGCTACATGTGATTTCGTCAGCAGTCTCTTTTTAGCCTGAATTTCACCAGTACATTTATTTGATTTTTTTTATCCTTTATCTTTTTTTTTTTTTTGGTACTAGAAATCGAACTCATGACCTCTCGCTTTCCAGGCAGGTGCTGTGCCGCTGAGCTAAACCCCGAGCCCCTTTTATCCTTTGTCTTCATCTCAGGATGCAATAGCTTTCTATGGAGATTCCAGAAGTTCTCAGCTGAGCAAACCAGCTCAGGCCTGGCTCATTAGTAGCCATCTATGAACATGTAGGACATGGAAGGGTGCTAGCATCCTGTACCATATATGTTGCCATATATTGTAATGTGTCATAGATTGCACACACAAAATGCTAACAGAAACAAAATGAATTCCCAGCATAGTTTTAAGGGACCACAGGACAGAAAAGAAATATCTAAGGCAAAGGCCTAAGAGAGAAATCACTGGGATATTTTGCATACGTGCTTTCTTTAGCATGCTGTTTCATGGGAGACAGTAACCATTTCTCAAATGCTGCTCAAGCCTGGCATATTTGCGGAGGCCCAACACAATTTACAGTGACTGAGGAATGAAAACATCAGGCGGCACGTTGCTGGGTGTTAGATACGGAGGGCAGAACCCCGGCTCTCCTGTCTCTCATCACTACGCGCCTTGCCAACTGGGCTATAAAAGCATCAGCATTCTCTGCCTAATGTGCTCCAACACAGAAAGAACAAGGCACAAGAATGGCTCCACAGCTCTGGCCCATGGATCTGATGGCCCTCCTAAAGACACAGTGTCAAGACACGCTTTAGTCACACTGAAGAAACTCATAACTCCGGCAGTCGGGCCTCAGGATTTTCTCTGACTTGTTTAAGGGGACCTCAGGTCATTTCACCTCTTCTTAAAGCCATTGCTGCATAAGCTGCCCAGCCCCACAACGCACGCAGGTGCCCCTAACATCATGGATAGCACAACAGAAGCCTTGCAGCATCTTCCTTCCTGTGTATTGACAAACTCTGTTTCCAAGAGGACTTTATGTATTGCATGTCAGCCCCACATTCCCCTCTAAGAGCCATAAATAACCATCTCTCTGTGCTATGTGAGCATCTTTGCATGTTGTCATTCAAATTAAACGTTATATTTGTCTCTGCCTGATTTCTGAGTCCAGGGATGATGTCTCAGTCATTCCTGTGGCTGCAGTGTCTTGTATAGCAACTTCTTCACTACCTAGGCAATAATGGACAGGATTTAAAAAGTTTTGGGAACATATTTATAATTTACCTTTGTTGACAACAGTATCTCTAACTATGGTAAGTTGGACAACTAGCTAACGTCTAGGCTATCACACAATAAACCTCCAGCACATCACACAATAAACATCTCTTAAACTCACAAGGGAACACACAGTGTCCCAGAATAAAAGTCACAGCAGAGTCATGATCACCTACTGTGACAATATATGTGTCCTGAGTCCAACAGACTAACTGAAAAAACCACTTTGAGGCTACTGAGAAAAGCTTGAATAAAGATCAGGTAAACCAAAGAAAGAGTATTGTAAGTAGAATATTGTGGTTACATGAGAAAATTTCCTCTGTAAATTTTAATTAAATAGTTAAGAGTCAAAATTGCCAGGTTTCAGGCATTTGCTTTAAAATACTTAAATGAAAAAAAAATGGATTAATATGCCAAATACTAAAAAACAAGTCTACATGATGGATATTCGAGGTGTCACTGTACTATTCTCTGTATTTTTGTATGTTTGAAATTTTCCTTAACCATTGTTATGGGACTGCAAATCAATCATTACAATATGATAACACTCTGATTCTACTTACAGAAGTGCTCATTTCATATATGACACGACATTGAATCTCCTATATTGTCTCAAGAGAAACTTGCTCTACTGGATATTTTTATATGCAAGGGAATAATTTAGATATTTGGAACAATTAAAAGTGGTTTTGTATATACTAAAAGAAAGGTCTTGTACAAACCCTGCAATCTGCACCCATGCTACTGAGTACAAATGACTGATTCTAGACCACTCTGACAATAAGCAAATTCACTTCTAGGGAAGGAATAGAGGGGGAGGAGAGTGAGGGAGTGAAGGAATAAATGAAGGAAGGAAGGAAGGAAGAAGAAAGGAGGGAAGGGAGGAAAACTAAAACAGAAATTGCTGATCACATGCCAGTTACACAGAGAGCTCTTTGCCAATGGTAGTTTAGAATTTTGTGGACTATATTCAATTTAACAAACATTTAAGGTATTTACCACAAACCAGATGCTATTCTGTACTCTTTTCAAACATTAGCTCGTGTCATTACCAGAACAGATTTCAAGGAAGGTCTACTTTTAGTTCTCCCTTTACAGATGAGGACACTGAGGCTGAGGCAGGATAGATCTCACAGAACTTCAAGTAGCAGAGCTGGGATTTTAAGTCTAGGCAGTGTAGCTCCCAGAGTCTGAGCTTCTCACCACTAGGACTATCTAAGTAACTGAACCAAAGTAGTCACTGAGGTGATAGTTTTTACATAACAGTAAAACTGTAAACTCTTTGTTCTTCAAAACTTTTAATAACTTTTTGAACACCCACAAACAAACTGTAAGGAGCATAACAAGGGTAGTCCCTTGGAATCTAGATGATTTCTGAGACATAGCAGAAGGTTCTGGAAGAATGTCACTCACCGGGATGAGACTTCTCCCTAGAACCACCTCTCCGCCTCCTTTCTCTCTGAGCTACTTTCTTCTCCCTTTTCTGCCATTTAAGATATTTACCATAATGCTCTAGCTCTGGAAACCAGTCCCATTCTCATTGCCTCTGAAGGTCTGTCCACATCCTGAGCTGGAAAATGGAGTCTCCCCTTCAGTCGTGTTTCTATAATTTAGTTGTCTACTTCTCCATTCTGTCACATCTCATGTGGCACTGAAGTTGCTGCTTTTGTGGGTTGGTTTGTTTGTTTGTTTGTTTGTTTGTTTTGGGTTTTTTGAGCTGCAAAAGTAGTTTTGTTTAATTCTAGGTGGGGAATTTTTAGGGTCTCATTTTTCGTTAAGCATATTGGTACAATTCAGATATAGTTAATGATCTTATTCATCACAGGGAATTTGTACCTGTACATGAGATAACTGGATTCCTCTTCTTTTCTCAACCTCCTCCCCTCCCTTCAATCCCATTTACCCTCCTTATTTACAAAGCTTTGTTTGCGTTTTATCCATCCTTTATCTTCTTTTCCCTTCTTTCCTTTCCTCTTTCCCTCTCTCTAGTTCCTCTTACTTTTGAATCATTTCTTCCTATTTTACATACCAATTATCCACTTTGGTCCTTATTTACACCTAAGGTTTCCCATACTAGAGAAACAATGCGATATTTACACACATGTAACCAATTTATTTCACTTAAGAGTATCATCTCAACATGCATCCATTTACCTAGAAAAGTCTCAAGTTTATCCTTCTTTATGGCTGAGAACTATTCCATTGTATAAAAAGAACTCATCTTTTTCAGCCATTCCTTGGTTGATGAGCATTTGGGTTGCTTCCAAGATTTATCTATTACAAACTGTGCAGCTATAAACATGGGTGCACATATATTGTTATGATATGATGTTCTTCAGTCTTCTAGGAAGATATCCAGAAGAAGAATAGCTGGGTCAAATGGGATGTCTAATCCTAGTTTTTTGAAGAATCACCACACTGACTTCTATACTGATTGTACCAGTCTGCACTCCCACCAAGATCAAATAAGTGTTCCTTTCTCCCTGAAACCCACCTAGCATTTGCTATTGGGTTGATTTCTTGATGACAGCCATTCTTTCTGGAATGAGACAAATTCTTAGCATTGTTTTAATTTGCATCTCTCAAATGACCAGTGATGTTGAACGTTTTTCCATAATTTATTTGCCATTTGTATTTCTTCCTCTGAGAAGTATGTATTCTTCTTAGATGCCCATTTTGGAGTTGAGTCTTAAGTTCAGTGGTCTAATATTTTTCAACTCAGTTTCTATGTTCTAGATATTAGTCCCTTGTCTGAGGGACAACTGTCAAAAACTTTTCCCACTGTGAGAGTTATCTTTTCACTCTGTTGGTAATTTCTTTTGCTGTACAAAAGCTTTTTAATAAGATGAGATTCCAGCTGTTGATTCTTTGCATTATTTCCCCTGCAATCAGGGTTTTGTTCATGAAATCTCTGCCTACGCCTGTGTCTTCAAGAGCTCTACCTATTCTCTCTTCTAGTAGACTCAGCGTTTGTGTTTTAATGTTTAGATCTTTGATCCATCTTGATTTTAGTTTGGCACATAGTAAGAAACATGGGTCTAGTTTTAGTCTTTGGCATATGGTAAGCCAGCTTTTCCAGCACGATTTATTGGAGAGGCTATCTTTCTTCAGGTGAACATGTTTGGCTCCTTTGTCAAAGATAAGGTGACTGAATGTGTTCGGAGTTGTTTCTGGATCTGGATTCACTGCTGAATTCTACAAGAAACTTAGATAAGATCTAATGCCACTACTGATGAAACTTTTTAATGAAATCAAAAGGGAAGCAATACTCCCTCATTATCCTGACATCAAAACCAGAGAGGACCCCAACCAAAAACAAAAAAAATTACAAGCCAATCTCCCTAATAAACATGGATGCAAAAATCCTCAATAAGACACTGACAAACAGAATGCAACAAATAATCAAGAAGGTAATTCACTATGACCAAGTAAGATTCATCCCTGGGATGCAGGGATAATTCAACATATACAAATCAATAAACATAACACCTAATATCCACAGAGGCAAAGACAAAAATCATAATCTCTTCAATAGACAGAGAAAAAGCATTTCACAAAGTCCAACACCTATCCATGTTTAAAAAAGACCTACAGAAAATTGGAATAGACAGTCTTTATCTCAATTTGATAAAAGCCATCTATGACAAATGAACAGCCAACATCATACTAAATTAAATGGTCAAAACTGAAAGTTTCCACTCTAAAATCAGAAATAATGATGTTCACTATCACTCCTACTTAATATAGTTCTGGAAACATTAGCCAGAACAATTAGACAAGAGAAAGAAATGAAAGGAATAAGTGTAGTAGATTGACAACTGGTGGTCAACTTATATCTCCCAGCTGAACTAAGTAAGAATGGTGCTGGGTATAGGAGGCCCACCTGAAGACTGTTGCCAGCAGCATAAGAGGCAGAACTGGAGAAGAAGTTAGGCTGTTGAAAGCTGAGAAAAGGCTGTTGGGAGCTGTAGAAGCTGTAAAGAGCTATTATTGGTTCTGTTGGAGGAGCTTGTCATGCTGGCTTTCCTGATGAACTTGGCTATTTTCATCCTGCAAGGGGCTTGGGACTTTGTTGGCACACAGAATAGCTTTGGTTCACTTTGCAGGAGCTCTGGTCCTCACTTTGAGCATCACTTCGTGGTTCTGGAGGGAAAGATGGTGCACTGCCAGTCTCCTGGAGAAGCTTGCTGCATCGGCTTTCCTGATGGGAACTCAACTGTCTTCACCATTGGAGGAGCTCAGGACCTCACTGTTGCTGAGGATGACCATGGTGCTTTTGCGGGGAGCTCTAATTCTTGCTTTTAGCATCACTTCCTGGCTCCAGGGCAGTTTGCTCAGCCTGCTGGCACAGATCCTTCATCCTGCTGGCACAGGCTTCGTACATTCCACCACTGACCTTTGGGCCTTCCCAGTGCAGATTCATGAAACAGGCCTGCATACGATATTATTATGGGCTGTAGGCCTCCAGTTGGACTTGTGGGAGGCATTGTTATGAGCTATAGGTCTTCAGCTGGACTTATGCAAGACAATTCTATGGGATCCAGGCCCTCAGCCGGATTCCTTGATCTTAGTGTGTGGACAGATTTCCTGCACACTCTTGCATATCATTCTTTGGGTGATTATTATAAATAATCTCATAAAATGTGTCCTGTATTATATTATTTCCTTGCAATATTCCCCAAACCAACACATAGGGGTAGGAAAAGAAGACACTAAATTATAATTATTTGCAGATGACATGTTTCTGTACATAAAAGACCACAAAACTCCACCAAAAGACTGGTAGATTTAAAAACTGAGTTCAGTAGTATATCTGATACAAAGTCAAAACTCAGAAATAAATAGCATTCTTACACACAAACAACACACTCACTGAGACAGAAATTAAGGAAATAATACTTTTCATAGTAGTATCAAAAAATGAAATACTTAGCAATCAATCAAAAAAACAACAGGTCTATACATTGAAAATTACAATGCTCTGAAAAACTAGATGGAAGAGGATTTCAGAAAATGGAAAGGTATCTCTTGCTCATGGGTAGGAAAAACCAACAGTGAATATGGCCATACTCTCAAAATTGTTACACAGATTTAATGCAATCCTGATCAAAAGACCATTAGCATACCTGACAGAACTAGAGAAAACATTCCTGAAATTCATTTGGAACCAGAAGAAACCTAGAATAGCAAAAGCAATCCTAAGCAACAAAGGCAAGGCAGGGAGCATCACAAAACTGAACTTGATATTATACTATAAAGTTACTATGATAAACACATCATGGTACTGGCAAAATAAACAGATCTGAGGATCAATGCTTTTTGGTTTTTTTAACCTCCCCTTAACAGTACATTAGGGCAGCAATGGTGAACCTTTTAGAGATTTTCAGCTCACACAGCTTGCTATAGCATATATGCCATTGGTTTGCTAGCACTGCATTAGAGAATCTTCAGGAAGAGAAACTACATCTTCACTCTAATGGTCTCTGGTAGTTATTCAATCTCCCGCATATAACAATCCTTGGTAAATATTTGTTCAGTGTATCTTACAGTAACTAAAGGTCACCTGATGCCTGTGTCAACACCTCAGTAGCCTGACTAGAACTCTGCATACTGCCCTTGTCTTCCCCATCACGCTAAGCTCCCTGGGAGCAGTGAAGATAATATTTTTTTCTGTATTTCATGGCACCTGCCACAGTGCTTTGGCCGTGTTCAGAGATAGTGATGAACACCCACTATGTTCACTGTGGGAATGTGTCAGTGCCATGGACTGATGTTGCAGTTGATGGAATAACAAATAGGCCAAATGTTTGGGGTATTGTTTACACATGGATTGAGGTCTTTTGCCCATGAACCTTGGTACTCCTATGTCCTGTGATATGCCTGCCCATTAGACCTCCTATACTCAGCTCAGGTGAGACATGACAAACAGTAAAAAAAAAAAAAAAAAAAGTATCTTTTGCTATATGAGAATACAACCACATAAATATAAGTACTGAATATTACCATAGACCATGATGGCACCAAAAATAGAGAATGTGTGGAAACCATCTAATGAGCTGCTGCTATAGAATTGGGCTCAAATCAAACATGGTCCAATGCTAACCTCTATTTGAGATCAGCACTTTTGACCATGTCTTGGTTCTTAAATAAATCTTAGCTCAATGTATAGCAAAGCATGAAGCAAAGTAGGGGTGATAACTCACTCATACTAAGGTTAATGTCAGTACAAAGGGTCACCAGCGGACAAAACAGAAGATCTGAAGAATTGTACATTCATCTTTTCCCTACTAATAAATGCTTTAACCCACCAACATTCTCCTACTCCTGAAACAAAAAGAAATAAGAGTTTTACAGAAGGGTGCCCCTTATCCTTAGAAAAATACTTCAGGAACACAAGCAGATGCCCAAAATCATGGACAGTACCAAACTCTACAGTCAGTCTAATAAGTTATATGGCTCCTCAGTGACAAGCAGACAGACAGTGTATATTGTATGGATGTGTTAGACTGACATACTAGGTAATGCAGCCTGGGATAGTATGATAGTTCATCACACTGCTTAAAACAGCACACAGTTTAAAACTGTGGAATTGTTTACTTCTGAAATTTTCCACTCACTACTGGCAGACCAAGGTTGATCACAGGCATCTAAAACTATAAAAAGTAAAACTGTAAGGAGGATAAGTATGCTCCATTAAGACAAAACTGACAGTAATTTACCTCACATTTTGACTTTGTGGAAAACAATTCAGAAATGCTTTTAAAATTTAAAAGAATTTAAAAGCATTCATTAAAGTACTGTTGACCATCCATGATGACAGCCCTCAATCATCCAATACAGTGGTCATTTGAAATATGGCTATTGTGGGGTGGGGATATAGCTCAGTGGAATAAGTGCCTGCCTGGCAACTGCAAGGACCTGAGTTTGATCCCCAGTACCACAAAAAAAAAAGAAAGAAAGAAAGAAAGAAATATGGCTATTGAATACCGGAAATGTGGCCAGTTTAAATCGAGATGTGTTTTAATTATAAACTACCCATAAAAATTCACAGTTACTAAAAAATGTAAGCTATCTTATTAAGAGTTTTTACATTGACTACATCATAATATGTTGGATATATTGGCTTAAACAGAGTGTTCTTAAAATTAATTTCACCTGTTCATTTTTACTTTTTAAGTCTACTTACCCCCCAATTTAAAATTACTTACATAGCTTGGGTTTCACTTAAATTGAATCATATCACTGTAGACAAGAGAGCAGCAGAAACCCAGTGAAACATGGCTGGTACCACAAAACAAGTGGCCTTCCCTCCAAGCTCAAGGGCAGGTAAAACTGTCTAGGACGAGTTTTAAATACAGGTAGTGAAATGCAACACAACGGAAGCTGCAAAAATACCCAAATCTAAGCAGAGCTAAGATGCGGCAGGAAAGGAGCATGGAAATTAGGGAAGAATAGAAAATTCCTAAACCATAACTTTTGGAGCCTGGAAAACAGACTATTTGCTCCTCCACTGTAAACCTATGTTTGACTTTCCTGCCACCCAGTTCAGTCACCACACCGTGCTGCTTGATGAAGACCCTCAGGGACCCCAGCTCTTAACTGTGCTCAGGAGACACAAACAGTACAAAGCTTGATAATGGCAGACAGGCATTCCTTCTGCTGGTAGGGCTGAGTAGTTGCTGAAGTTCATTAATATCTGATGCAAATTTCCAGGTGTTCTATATGCAAAGAATGACAGTCACTGGTCTTTTCAAATGGGCAACTATAATTTATTTCTCATGTTTCCATTAAAACAAGAAGGGAAGCCCAGAGGGGAATAATACTTACGAAACAGAAAACGATTACCTTCTTTTTTCCTCTAACTTCTAAAACAAGAAGGAAAATTCATTGAAGATTATTTATTAGTCAATGATGAAAGAGCACTTCAAAAATGAAAATGGGCCTGAAATGCACTGCATTATCTTGATTGCAGAAAATGGAGAGTAAAGAGAAAGAGCGCTCTTTAAAATGTCCTCGGCAATTGGCTCTCTCTCATGAGCAGCTCAGATTCCTTTGTCCCTCCCACGATAATAATTTGTCTTCCTGGTCATAGCCAAGAACACATTCTTTGTTTGGTTACATAAGCTTCTAAAAATAGCAGTTTATCATGGAAATGTTAAATGACCCTTGAAGATAGTGTTTTGATGGGCTATTAAGTTATTGCAGCATCTGTTTTCTTTTACAAATTAAAGACAGAAATCATTTTGATGCTTGTCAAACTGTAGAAGTTTATCAATTTTCTGCTTTGGGCCTTTTTTTTTCTTTAAAAAAAAACCATGAAGAAAGGTTATAGGTGGTCAGAGAAGTTCCACCACTGGCATGGGGATGAATTTTCTTCTCATTATTGAAGTCTAATGAAAAAGAGGAGGCTAATTCAAAGTGTAATTTTTTTTTTTTGTCTGTCTAGAGAGGTTTGAAAAATGAATTTGAAGTAAAAGAATCTGAAAAATTAGCTGGCAGAAGAATTAAAGGAAACCTAATAATACAGTTTTCATTTTTTAAGTTGAGAACATTACAACTGAGAGTCCCACAAAATCACCCACTTTATGCCTCCCGAAAGCCAGAGAGGTTAAGTTACACATCAAAGTCACAGAGCATAGCTAATTTTTCATCCTCTGTCTTGGACCACATATTAACTATCCTTCCCCTTGGCACCCAGTAAACGAATGAGTATATGCATCAATGAAAGAATAAAAGAAAATACTCAAACAGAATTTGCAGACTCTTGGAGGTGTATAACCTCAAGATGCTAAGATAAGGCTACAAAAGGCAGAAAAAAATAAAAAGAAGTAGGAAGATTTTCTTCACAAAACCAGCCACGTGATTAGGATTTTATAAAAGCTCAGGAAATATTTTTATATAGTCAGTATCTTGAGTTGATTTTCCTCTTTTAAATAGTATTTTTAGATGACGTAAAATGCATATCCATAACATGGATTTCAGTGGCACGTAGTCTATTCACAGTGGTGTTCAACCACTACTCCTGTTTAGTTCCTAAACATTTTATCTCCTCAAAAGAAAGCACCAGACCCACTGGAATTCTTCTTTGCTCCTCTCTCCTCATCTTCCAACAAGCACCAATCCATTCTTTTGTTATGGCTCTCCCTGTCCCGGCTCTTTCATCTAAACGGAACCACACAACAGGGAATCTGGAGCCTGGCTCCTCTCCCCGATAACATTTGCAAGCTCACCCATGCTGCGACATTGGTCAGTACTTCCTTTTCATGGCTGAGTGATATTCCATTGTACCTATCTACCACAATGTAATCAACCTCTTCTTGTCCATAAGCAGATTATTTGTGAAAATGTGGATCTTTAGTATTTCCTGGACTTCCTATCACTAATTAAAAGACCTTTAGGAGTCCTTACTCAGAAGCCAATGTTGCCTATACAGAAACCTGGAACCTATTTTAATATTGCACTAAGATAATATTAACAGCTCTCTCAGTAATCTGTTATATTCTGTAAAGCAGTGGTTGCAACAACTCAGTTAAGTGAGTACTGCAGTGTTATTTTTATCTTCAGTTTGGAGATGACAAAGAAGAGCTACATAGCTTTCCAGTATCACAGGGATAAACAGCAAAACCCTGCCCTTCTCATGCACGGCCCAGCATCCAAGATCATCTGCTGCTGCACAATGACCCACAGTCACAACTTGTTGCATGGATTATAAAGTATTTCTAGAATTTAAATTTGGAAGTAAGAATTTCATATCCATAACAAGAAAAAGGTCAACTTAAAAATTTTTTCATCCTAAACATTTTTGTAAGTTAGTCTTTATAAGCCATAAAACATTTTCACAAGTAAAAAATGTGACAACTGATTTGCAGATTCCCACATTAACCCAACCAAAACCAATTTTGATTATTCTGCTATCTGACTTAAACTTTATGTATGTTGTTGTTGGTACTTTTTGTGGAAAATATGTTCCATCTTCAGATCGGATATGTCTGAAACTTAGCACCCTTCCCAGCTTTTTAAACACTGCACCACCCTACCCCTCCACCTTGCTCCAGTAGTTGAAAATTTTTGAAATGCAGTAAGACAGAGTCCTGCCAATAAGGGCTTGGATTAAAGAGGTTCATAGACAAAGCTAAAGAGCAGAAGCAGAGATGAAGGTTGAAGAAACTCTGAGCAAAGCTACAGATCATTTAGGATGTGAGGAGAGACACAAAACAATGCAGAAACGAAGTTTGTGTTTGATATGCAAGGATGAGCTATTGGTTGGCTATCACATTCCCAATAAGGTCTAATATTAAATGGAAATATTCTGAAACATTTGTAATTATAATATCCTAGATCACTGAAATAACAATTGTTGCATACAATTAAATTTATCTGCATAAATTTAAATAACACAGATAATACATAATAAACTCTCTATGTACAATGTTTTGGAGTTTATGCAACACTTTAATGTCCAATAACTCTTGGAGTTATCACATCAAGTCTTGAGTTGAAATAGATATTACTATACTATATTCGTCATTTCCAGTCACAGAGAGAAATTCCTGACATCCAAAACTTAAAGGAGAAAAATTTATTTGGCTCACTGTTTCAGAGGGTTCGGTCCATGGTTGGCTGGCTTCAAAGCAGAAATGAGACGACAGAAGGGACTGTGGAGGAAACCTGCTCAGCCAAGCACCAGAGAGAGAAGAAGGGGCTGAGGATAAGATACAAACTTCCATGTCACACACCTCTTCCAACCAAGTCCCACCTCCTCGGAGCACATTTAGGTATGGATTCACCAATTAATTAAAATAGATATTACTACACTATATTAGTCATTGATGAGTTACTGAGGAGTATCACACCCCTATAACCCTATCATCTTTCATATACTCCCCTTCTGAACATGCAAGATTTTGGAAGATGGTTTAGACCTATACTATGCCTATTTTTTGATGCAGAAAACACGAATAAGTGTTAAAGTTATAGTCATATAACTAATAAGTTATGAAGCCAAGGCGCAATTTTTTTCTTTGTCTGCAAGTTCTGAGTCCTCTCTGTAACACCCATGTCACTTTAAGACAAAGAGTAACTTCAAGGGACTATCTTTCAAGTACCCTAATTCCGTTTGCAAAATAGAAAGAAGCTGAAAAATAAAAATTGATTCAGGCAGAAGAAACAGCGAAGCATAGCATCACATACTGTTGATACGAGATTTTCTCTTGAGCATATTTTATTTTATAGCTCACACTCATTCCCTCTCTAAATTATTGGCTCCTGAGACAAAGGTTATCTGTGTGATGGTGAGAGCATATTCTGCTGTTTCTTTTTAGTGTCTAGATCTTTCCAAAATCATGCAGGTTTTCAAGGGATATCCAGAGTTACATTTTATCCCTGTATACCAAACAATTATTTTCTTCTAAAAGGTTATCTCTTCTTTCATTACAAGTACTTCCTCTGGAATAAAGCCTTCCTATGATACTTTGATACCATCTGCTATGGTTTGTGTCTAGATGTGCCCCACAAAGACTCATGCAGTAGTGGGGGGCAGGCTTTTCAGAGGTGGCTGAACTAGAGTTTGTGACTGATTCATAGTTCAATACTGGGATTAAGGGTGTGAGTAATACAACCTCCAAGGGCAGGTAGCCTGCATACAATATAAGGTACAGAAAGAGGCTTATCCCTTCTCCTAACTTATTGCTTTTGCTGTCTTCCACCACCATGAACCGTAGCCCCTCTGCCATGTGCCACTCTGCCTTCGAGCCAGCTGATCATGGATTGAAACCTCCACAAACTGTGAGCTAAATAAACCTTTCTGCCTGTAACTTTGGGCATTGTGTATTTTGTCTCAGCAATGAGAAAAGTAACTAAGACACCATGTCTCTAAAAATGGAATGACTCAAGTCTTGGAACTCTTCATTGGACTGCGGAGCTCTAAGGTGGATACATGGGCATCAGTCAAGAGAGAGTAAAGCCAGGGGTGGTGGTACACACCTGTAGCACCAGACCTCTGGGAGGCTAAGGAAGGATGTGTGCAAGTTCAAATTCAGATTGGGTGACTTAGTGTCTTTGTGAGATCCTGTCTCAGAATAAAAAATTTAAAATGTCTAGGGATATAACTGAGTACAAAGGCTGGACTGAACTCAAGCATATATCATTTAAGTGGAAGCTTAGAAGTCTGTGTGTTTGGTTCGGTTCTGACTTGTCCTAGTAGTATCTTTTTAAATGTTCAAACAAATTTCGACCAACAAGCCTCTTACCCTGATGCTTCCTGCTGCACAGTGGTGCATGACCTTGGTAAAATATTTTTTCCTCTGCATGACTAGTGTCCTGAAATGCAGCCTGCCTCTGGAATGAGAAGCCCCAGATGTGAATCCTGGACTTGTCATTTATTACCCATGTGACCTTAACTAGGCAGCAGGTTGGCTAATGAGCCCACATTTTTTCAACTGTGTAATGCTAATAGTAACTTTTGGATCAATTTTTATTTTTCAGCTTCTTCCTATTTTGCAAACAGAATTAGGGTACTTGAAAGATAGTTCCTTTCTTAGCTGTAAAAAGATAAAATAAAATTATGTATATTTTTAAAAACCTTAAAATGTCATTCAAATATCACTTATCTACCCATTAAAAAATGTAAATACTACATAGGCAAAAATAATAGCCTATATCCTTTCTTGTTTAAGTTTCTTGCCAGATTTTCCAAGTTTTTTGTTGCTTATTTGTTCTGTTTTGATTTGTTTGCAGGGACTGAACTGGGGATTGAACCTGGGGCCTCATATATGCTAAGCAAGTGCTGTACCACTGAGCTACATCCCCAGCCCTCTAAGCTGTTTTCAAAGGAAAACCGAAGTGCATATTCAAATAATTATCTAGTAAAATCAGACCATGGAAAGACTCACTCTGTAAGTCCCTAAGTCCTAGGCAGAGCAGACAGGGAGGTTTGTCAAAGTGGCTCGATTTAATATCTAACATGTCACTCATGGTAAATGCAGCTTCAGAAACTAACACATGAATGTCCTGTTTTTGAAATCCCACAATGATGAAGAGAACGTGACTTCACTACTTGCTTCCCTCTCCTTAGAAGCATATCTATCATTTCATTAAAAAAGAAAAATAAATAAACGAACTCATAACATACTGCTCAATATGGAGATTGGCTCCCAAGCAGCCAACACATTATTTTCAAACGCATTCTTTTCTTGCTTTTCTATCCCCATGGGGCCTTGCTGTAATTCCCGGCCTCCTGAAATCCCGTGGCTGCTGCTTCCATCTTACTGAGTAGATTTTCAAACAAAGTCCCCTTGCTGTGTGCACAGAACTGCCCTCCAGAGCTGCAGGCACGTCGGTCGAGGGCTCCAGTGCTGAGTTTATTTCTCACATCTTGGACATGTCACTCTCCCCAGCTTCCCTCCCTCCAGTTCCTGCTCCTACCCACCCCCTCTCTTTCAGCTAGGTCCTGCAGCCATGACAGAAATAAATTAGCTGGAGGTACAGGTCACACCTTGGAGAGCAGTAAATGTTCTGTGGGAAATCAATGCAGAAGATGGGATTCTCAAACAGCTGAAGCGGAAGAATGATGCATTGATGCCCGTACATAAACCAAACAAAGGAGCCTGAGAACCACCTTCAGGGAGGGCCCAGAGCCACGGCGCTCCAGGTCCATTTATGCCAACACCTGAAGCAGAGAGAGCACTGCATAGAAAGAGATCCCCTGACACCTATGCTTTTCCTTAGGAAAGCTACTCACTCTTGTGCAAGTACTGCTGAAAATTAGAAATTATGCTGAGATGCTGGGTGCTCATGCTGGGGTCCCCAGGAAGTCCTCTGAAGAGCTCTATGCTGAAGGTGTGGGACAAATACAGGAGGCCATCGAAAAATATACAAGATGTTTAATTTCTCAGTTTATTAGCCAAGAACAACTGGAAGTATCCGAAGTAAGGGAATATTTTAAGTGTTCTGATGGGGAAGAATACTGTATAAAATATGGTAATAAAAATTTTTATTTTAACATTCACCATAGTTTGTGATCACCCTGTATCCATCAAATATTTAGGGCAATTCCTGTCAAGGATAAACGTTACAGTTTGTCTTCATTCACTCTAGTCACTGGATCTGGCTCTTCACCAAAGTCAAAATGACCATGAAAGGTAAATGTTTTGAACTGATTTAGGTCACTGCAGCATCCATGAGAGCACAAGTACAAACTTTCACAAAAGAGGACTTTCAGAACTGCTTCAGAAAGTGGCAAGACCCTGTAATCCCAGCACTGGGGAGGCTGAGGATCACTGCAAGTTGGAGGCCAGACTGGACTACTTAGAAAGTTCAAGACCAGCCTGAACTACAAAGCAGGACCTGCCTCAAAGAAAAAAAGAGATAGAGAAAAAGAAAAGAAAAGGAAGAAAAACTTGCAATACCCGTGAGTATGTTAGGGGTGGGTGGTGAGGGGCACTAATAGCCAGGTGTCTTTCATTGTAATAAATTTGTTTTTAAATTTAAACATTCATTGTATTTTTTTTATCACATCTTATATCTGTTCTGAGAAAACTTGCCCTCTGTGGTTACTGACAACTAAAGCCAGGGAGGGCTCACTTGGAGGATTAACTGGAGAAATTGAATTCCTAAATCCGTGGACTGTGGAACAATGGTAGTACCTCAGTTCACGAACTTACTTCTTTCCACAATTCTTGTCACAAACTGAATCGGATGAGAACAAAATCAAATTTCCCCATAAGGTCAACATTGAACCTAGCCACTAAATCTGATCTGGTTTTCATACATTGAAGAGGACAGGCTTTAGAACTGGGTTCCAGTCCTGGCATCACCACTCAGTAGCAAAATTGGGAAAGCTGCATTTCTACAATGTGGACATGAAACCTACCTTAGAGGTAATTGTGCAGATGAGATGGATAGTATACATGAGCACCTGGCACAAAATAGGCATTCAAGAAACGCTAGCTGTTCTCCCTCTTTCACTCTGCTGCTTATGAGGAGTTTTTGAAATCTTCTTGAGTTTCACAATTTTTCCCACCACAGATCCTTCACAAAGGGGACTGGTCCAAATTTAAACTAACTGCAGAAATGCAATGTTTAGTAAAACGGGTGCTCAGAAGGGTCTCTGGTGCACCATATCTCCATCGGCTGCCAAATGTCACCCCAGTAAGCAATCTAAGTTAAAGCTCTATGCTTGTTATGCAGACGTGGGGTTGAAATGAATCCTGACCCTAATATCTTATGTGCAGAAATTCTGAAATTTCCATTGCTATATATCAAGAGCCCATATTTCTTCCATAGTCTTTCACTTTTTTTAACTTCCAAAAACTGCATTTGTTGAACAACTGTGTTCTCTTTCCTCCTCAGCTTGAGCCAGATTTTCTTCCTTATACACAGCTAAATTCCAGTAATGAAACAAATATAGCACTTATACTGGGAAACCCATATAAATCTAGCACAGTGACATTTTTATAATATCTATTTTTAATTATGAGAAACTATACATAACATAAAATTTAACAGGTTGATTATTTTTAAGTGCCAAGTTTAGGGCCATTAAGAACATTCATCTTGCTGTGGAACATCACCATCATCTATCCACAGAACTTTATCATCTTCCCTACTGACACTTACCTAATCACAACTTTCCAATTCACACTCTTCCAGCCTTTGGTGACCACCATTCTATATTCTAGGAATCCAACTACTCTACACACTTCACACAAGAGGAATCACGTAGCATGTCCTTTTGTCTCTGGATTATTTCACATAGCATGATGTCCTCCAGTTTCATCCCTGTCATAGCATGGTGTCAGTGCCCTACCTTTTTAAGGCTGAGTAATAGTCCATTGTATGGACAGACCACATTTGTTCATCTATTCATTCACTGCTTCTCCTGCCTGGCTATTGTGAATAATGCCACTATGAACATTTGTGCATGGATATCTTCAAGGTCCTGCTTTCAGCTCTTTAGGGACATACCCAGATGTGAAATTGGGGGATCACATGGTAATCTGATTTTTGAGAAAACATCATACTGTTTTCTAGAACAACTGTACCATTTTATATTCCAACCAACAGCACAAAGTTTCCAACCTTTCCACATACTCTCCAACATCTGTAATTTTCAGGGTGGGGTGTTGTTTGTTTTGTTTTGTCAAGTAGCCATCTTAATTTCTCCTTGCATTTAGTAGTTTCTTAGGGTCAACTCAATTCTGCTCTGGCTACGGTTTCTATCTAGAGTTTCTGTCTAGAGTATCGTCTTTTCCAAGTCTTCTACCTTTCCCTACTTCAGGAAATGTAAACGTTCATGAGGCAATTGAAGAGTTTTCAAGACCCTGATAGGTGGCAGTTGGCCTAGTTCAGTTGATCATGAAGGGGACCCCTTTTCTGACCCCAAAACGATAAAGTGCTAGAGCCTAATGGAAACATTGACATAATTATAAAAATACAAATAATAACTCACATTCATATAGCAAGGTAAATTTTTAAAAATTTCTTTTCTACATCATTGATTTTATTTTATGGTGAAAAGAAAATTTAATATGAGAGCTCCTCTTTTAATACATTTTTAAATGTTCAATACAATATTAATGTAGATACAACTGTAGGTACAGTGTTGAATAGCAGATCTGATCATCCCACATGATAATTTAAGATGTAGAAACTGAGATGCCAGGGCCTCAATAATTTATTCAAAATCACACAGTACAGTAATTCAATTCCTGGATTAGGACCCAAGTTGCAGTTATTTCACCCCCCAATCCTATTTTTTTTTTTAACTACACAGTACTGTGTAATGATTACTGAGGTCTTTACTTCTGGAGCTACAAAACTTTTAATGACTTATTTGTAAAACACAAACAAAAATGAACGTAACTTGGGTTTATTGTTCAAGTACAATGGTTCCGCTGAAAATAGATAACCCTTGGAGCTAGTTAAGGAGCAGCTCTTCACAAAACCAGATTTGTCCAACTCTGAACTGTACATGTTAATGGATTCAGAACCAGTCACACATAGGCATGTCCTCATCAATAGATCCTCATCAATAGACCTTGTAGGAATACTCCTCAACAGCAGAGAAACCATCAGACAACAGTGATGTTTTCTACTTGACATATTTCATTTAGATCTTTCCATGACACATTGTACCCTATGTTCAGCTGATGGATCACATGGAGTCTCTTTGCCTCAGGGGCCTTATACCCTTCTCCTGCTGGAACAGATAACTTCTTCTTTAAACTCCCCAAGGATAGCATAAGTTTTAAGGAAGATAATGTTAATTAAGCGTATAACCTAGTGTCAGGTATGTAATAACAGTTCAATAAACTAATGCCCATTCCCTCCCTGTGTCCTGTCACTGGTTCTCCTTTACCAACATCCATGAAGTCCATGAGAAGTATCAGAAAGAGAACTCTGAACTAAGAGGTCAAGAATTTAGAACTTTAAGTAGACATTTAAAATCTTTATTCATCCATTGCTGCCTTGAAGTTGACCTCATCTTTCTGCACACACAGACTTGTCCATCTGCGTTTCACTTTTCCACACACAGGTACCATTTACTCAGCTAAACACCACATGCTCTGGGCACAGTGGCACTTTCCTCCATTTGGTTTTGCAGGTCTATGAATGTGTACTTAATAGTTCTCAGCTCTCATCATGCAATTACAAACCACTGACTTGCTCGGATACCTAGGCCCTTGAGTCTTCTCTCTGAGCGGTTTTCTAATATAATGCCATGGATAAGCACAGGAACCTCAGGGCCCGGGCATGCCACTGACCTCAATAACTCAGGCAAGGGCCCGACCTTCCTCTCTCTCTCTCTCTCTCTCTCTCTCTCACACACACACACACACACACACACAAAAGAAAATCCAAGAAAGACACACACACAAATAGGGTGGAATACATGACAGTACTACACCCTGTTTGAGCATGTGTCTTGCTTTGTTTTTTAAACTCTACCAGAGCTGTGAGCCTGCAATAACCTCTGACTAGCCATCATTCCCTTCTAGGAATTCCTCACATCCTAGAAGCTTTCTTGGTAACATTTGAAGGTCGCCATAGATAACTAGGTTTGACTCAACTGTACTCCTTATTTCCAGCACAGACGACCTGATAACCTCCATCCAGCTTTTCCCTGGGTGGAGATAGGGCCTTAAGGCTTTTGTCTTAGCTCCCTGCGACATTTAGTAGTATTTGCATGTGTAATGAATGTACCTTAAGTGCTACTCATTTGATGATATTAATTGACCAGGACAGCCACCCTGAGGCTCTAAAGTTTTAACTACAAACTGATGGGAATTCCCAGTAAGAATAACCCATGATTCCTTGGCACAATGTAACAGAACTGGTAATGAGAACATGCAGAGATCCAAACACTTTAAGGTTTGGACTGTACTAAGTATATGCATCATCTTGTATAATTTTTGCAGCAACCTCCTGGGTACCTTCACTACATATGAGGGAAAAGAGATGCAGAAACATGCAGCAATGGCCATATGATTAGTCCCATCCATCCTTTCTCTCTGACCTGTGGCAGCAAGTCATTCAAACTTCTAGTTTCATCATTTGTCAGACAAAAATGTCAGTTCTGGCCCAATCTATTTTAACGGTTGGTGTTGAAGGTAAGAAAAAAAAAAAGATGAAAAAGTTCACTGGACAGTTTCAAGTGCTTCTCAAGATGCTATGATCATGGCAGACTCTGTTTAAAAACAAAAAGTGTTCCACAAAATAACTGCCTTTGCCTGCAACCTTGAAGCAAATGGGCAAGCAGAGTTCAATATACAGAAGCTGACCCCAGATTATTCCTATTCTTGGGTATGTACAAACATCATGAAGGACTTGTGTGCTTCCTGGAACGTGGCCACCACTTGAGGCAAATTGCTGGACTTCTCACCAAAATAAAGACTTAATACCTGCTTTACCACAAGTCCAATAAGTAATGTATATGGGAGGACACAGTAACACTGAAGAAGCTTGAGGTAAAAGCTCTAGGAAGTCAACTGTATGTGTTTTAATGTGATGTCAGAACATTTTTCTCCCCCTCCTTTTCCCTAAATTTTATACAGATGTGAACATGAAGGAGCCTGTCTTTACTCCTCTCTGCTCCTCTGTACAGGTCTTGGTTTTCCTCAAAAGGTTTCACTACTGGGCTGGGGATATAGCTCAGTGGAATAAGTGCCTGCCTAGCAAGCGCAGGGTCCTGAGTTCAATCCCCAGTACCGCAAAAAAAAAAAAAAAGGTTTCACTACTACTCTTCGAGACACAGGTCATAAAGGGGAAAGAAAGCCGAGGGGAGCAGAGTACGCTGGGAGGAGAGGGGAGTTGGAAAAAAGGACCCATAGAACAACCAGAATGTGTACCACCTCTCAGTGCAGAGCCAGGGTGATAAAAAGGCCCCTGACTCCAGTCAAACGCCCTCGGCCATGCAAAGCCTTCCAATGTGCCTGAGGCCAGACTACAAGTGTCACCCATATGCACATACACACTATCTCACACACCTCCGTGGAGAACAGTGCTTGCCCATCCCAGAAAGGTTTGTCACTTTAATTAAACTCATCAAGATCTATGCCACACGTTAAGGAAGAAAAGACAGAGAGAAACCTAATTATGTAAGCTATCTCCTTAGGGACTGAGCTAAGGCAAACAAACCACCATCTATACATGGGGAGAAGCTTTCACTTATGAAAAACAGAAGCAGGTGCACAGGAGCAGCATCTGGGACTCGGTCAAAGCTCCAGGAGCAGACAGAAGCGGATTCAGATGCATCTACTCAGCTCCCTGCTCCTATCTGAGTCACAGGATAGGGAACAGGTCACAGCCCATGCGGGGTCTGGCCTCTCTTCCTGACCTCCCCTGAGATCCCTTCCCTCTTCGCTCACCACTTCAGCTGCTCACTAAGAACAGATGGACAGAAGTTAAAAGAGCAAGGTCAGCTCACGGCTTAGTCTTATTTCACACCCTGCCCCACCTCTCTCACCCCTTTTTGGAGCAGAAAGGAGAGCGAAGGGCAGGGTACTGCTGCATTTGCTTCCGTAAGAAACTGGGTTTTCATTTACATCCCCTGAATAGCTGGCCGGTCTGATTTACACATTGATAACTTGTGATGCTTTGTTTGCCAGCAAATATTTAATCCCTGACCGATCAATAATCCTCACCAGGCTATTCTTTTTTGAAAAGAAATAAATCCCTTTTTACTCTTAAGATTCTTGAATAAAATTAGACTGCTTCAGCCCAGGATGCACTGTGCCTACATAAATCCACATAGTTTCCTAAACCCAGTCCTCGATGCTTGTAACAGGGCTGCTGTTGAAAACTCACTTGTTCTGAGAGCCCAGCATCTCTCTAATGAGTAGTACATGTTATCACCTGATACAGCAAGGCAGCACTCAAAAGTCTGATCTACTTTTTATTTTAAAATTACAGTGATTAACCTAATCTATGAGTACACTGCATGCACAATTTCTCATTCTTTGTTTATATTCTCTGTAAGGCTTGATTTAAAGTACTCATTATAAACCTTGTCTCTACCTTTCTACATATTATTTTGCTCCAAAACTATATTAAGGGGGAAAAATCTCCATTCCTATGCTGATTCATAAAGAGCTGTACCCTTTTCTTAGGATTAAAGTTAAACACTTAGAAAAATGCACATTAAAGATGGTTCTCCCTTCCTCAGGGGCTCACAATACAGCCTCAAATCCCACCAAAAGTTCCAAAAACAACAGCAACAAAAAACAAACTCCCTTTCATCTTTGGCAGCAACAAAAGCAGTCACTTTCACCCAAACAAACCACGCCAAGAATTAATATAACACAGAACCCATCCACACTCAGACCATTATGGCTACCTCAGCTCACCACAATATTTGTTTGAAAAACACATAATTGGTGGTAGAGAGAGACAGAACTTCTCACAGAAAAAAAAGAGGTTCTTTCAAATGCAAATTCACCCAAAGACATATTTTCCTTGTGTTTGGAAAACCACTCCAATATATGAAAAACATACTTTTTGTGTGAAAAGAAAAAAATACTGGTGCACAGCCACTAGTTGAAAAGGCAATTAAATTTCTGTAGATTACTTTAACAATTAAGAAAAGTTAACTCCTGGCTCTGCAAGTCTTTAAGGACTTTATTAGCATTTACTGACCTAAGTAGTCTTCAGTTCCCAGGTAGCAAAGTTTCTTTTCTTCTCCAATGAAATGTTCATGTGGACACTGACAGCATTGTGTTACTGAACTGATCAGAAAAGAATATTGTTTCCAATCTTCTGGTGGGAAGAAGTCGGAGAAAGGGAGAGAGAGAAACAGAGAAACACAGAGGGGGGGGGTAACGCAAAATGCAGCCTAATCCAGCATTCTTCCTGGTTGGAAAAAAAAATAACGTAAATCCAGCATCCTGGAACGAGTTCAAACATAGCTTGACAGACTCCAGGAGAATTTACACTGAGCATGCTTAGCCTGCACGGCTTGCATGAGACACTCTTAATGAATATTACGTCCTTCCCACTGGCTATTCCTGCTGGAAGTCCACACCCACCCACCCCTCTTTCAGAAGTCAGGAATTTAGCTTCAGCCAAAGTCCAGAAAACATGCTTATGTAGAGACAAGGCCTCACAGATCCATAAACTTTCAGGTTGTGACCTGCAGGGCAACCTGACAAATAGAACATAAGGGTGAATTTTTTTTTTCTGCCCTTAGTTATGTTCCCAGCTTTGTGCCTGTCCTAAACTGCAGTTCCCTGGAGAAAAGAAAAACAGACAGCTTACTTTCTAAAGAACATGCTGTCCTAAAGGCCAATATAAAGGCCTTTCTCCATCAGGCTTCTAAACCTAGATCAGAATAAGGGTTTCTGCATCACAAAATCCACCAAGATGATTTTTAACTTTTACATAAAATAAAATAAAATTCAATTCCTGCCCAAAAATAATGTACTTTTTTATAAGATACTCATCATTTTTCTATGATACTATATAGCAATATACCCATTGGAAATATGTTTGAAATCCAGCTTTAACATTCTAGATCTAAACATTGCACTAATATACATTTAGGTCACACTGCACTATGGCTTTCTTTTTCAAACAATGTTTTCCATTTCCCTAAATCCTTCTAGCATATTTAATGACTCAACACCTAAAACTCCAGAATTTAAAAGTATATAAATCTGGCAATCTAAGGCAAGATTCCTGCTCTGCAAAAAGAAATTGAAGAGGGAGGGTACACATAGCAAAGGGAGGAAATTTTTTATTTTAAAAAGTAATAATATTTTGTTTATCCATCCGCTCTTTCCAGGTATCTGATTATAAACTGTAAATATTGTGAAATAGTCATTTGAATGAAGGCACATGCTACACACATTCAACTTATGTTCAAAAAGTAATGATGTCAGAATATTAAAATACAGCGCAGATTTTCCAAGCGTACAAAGAAATACAGTATTCACAGCCTCTGTCACAAAGCCTGCCTGACTAGCACTGATTCCTTGGATTAATAAAGGGTGTTTCTATATATCTGATAAGTAAATCCACTGCCTCTCCATGCCTGTAACTCTTCAACAGTCATGTCGAGCTGCTGTGATATATTCCCTTATCTAAGATCCTTTTTGCATAAAACATTTCCTTGCCCACTATTGAATAAATAAAATTTTCTCAGACATATTTTCCTTCCTGTAATTATGAGGTTTTTGGAGCACTTAGGCATGGGGGTTGTTTTGTTTGTTTTTATGCTTTGCCTAAGGGAGGAATAAAGCTGAACCTACTCTCCGAGGGTGTTTGTTTACACTAGTATGAGAGCACACGAAGTTTTCAGCAGTTGGATGAAGCCTTATAGAAACTGAGCTTTGAAAGGCTAAACAATCCCCACACTGCTCTGTCAGGTGAGGGTAAATAAGGAGGACATTGTTCATCTGACTCCAAAAAAATCTCCTGAAGATCAGAAAGGCCCAGTTCAGAGGGCTGGAATTCTTGGTCAAATCTAGTGACCTGACCTGCAGCCACAACCACTCCCTGTAGGTTTCCTTTGTCTCCTTCCAGAAGAATGACACTCACCCCTGGATCAAAAGGTGCAGTTCTAGGAAGTGCAGACCACAGATATCACAGCTGGGATTTTCTTGTTGTCTGTTCATTCACTCATACACGTATTCATTCCTTTATTCTATTAGTATGTGTCTGCAGCACACAATGTTCACATTTCCTTGTGTGGAATTGGTGCACGTACATAACACATCTACATGTGTTTTTCATCCACTTTCCTTGCATCGCTCAATTCTCTTCCCATTGGAGAAAAATCTATTTGAAAACATTCTATACAAAACTGATAGGCTCAGCTGGGCGTGGTAGCACACGCCTATAATCCTAGCATGCAGGAGGCTGATGATGAGGCAGGAGGAACACCACAAGGTCAAGACAAGCATAGATTACCTAGTGAATTTAAGACCAACCTGGACTACATAGCGAGACCCTGTCTCAAAAAAAATAATAATAAACAAAACTGAAAAGATCTTAATAGTGACATCACATTCACCCGTGCAATTATAAATCTTTACTAAGCCCCTCCTATGACACCCACTCTGGCTCAGGACACTGGAGAGTGGCTAAGGTAGACAATGTTCTTGCCCTCAGGGAGCTTACACTCTAATGAAAACATTTAAAAAATAAGCCGGGCATGGTGGTGCATGTCTATAATCCTAGTACTTCAGGAGACTGAGGCAGGAGGGTTGGGAATTCAAGCCCAGCCTGTGCAACTAAGCTAGATCTTGTCTCAAAATTAAAAAAAAAATAAAAAGACTTGGATATAGGCCAGTGAGAAAGCCCTAGATTCAATCTCTAACACACACATACACACACACACACACACACACACACACACACACACACACCATTAATAATAATTAATTTGTGCACAGGGATAAGTGCCAAAACAACAAATTAAAAGTAAATGATGAAAAGAGTAAGCCATAGAAAACAGGGCATACATGTTGGGAGCTTGAACCACAGGAAAATGAGAGACATTTTGGAGAAATAACTGATGACCAATCCAATATGTTCCAAAGATATGCCGTAGGTGGGTTAAAGGCTGCAATACAAGAGTAAGGCATTTCTATTTAATATGATATATAATAAAAACCTTTGAGAATAATTAATGTAATGACAACTATTCTTTTAAAAGATTAAAATGTTAGTCCTTTTTTATCTGTGGAAATAGGTCTCAAGAGCCATAGTAGACCCCTGAAAGCACAGTACCAAAAAAAATATATATATATATATGTATATATAAAGAGGAGAAAGAGAGATACTGTTTTCCTGTCTATACATACCTATAATAAAGTAAGATTAATTTATAAAGTTTAATTTATAAATTAGGCACAGTAAGAAATTAAAATAGTAACTAATATTATTATTTAAACTTGTAGGATAATTATTATTAGAACAATAAATGGACCATTATTAAGTAAAATAAAGATTACTTGAACACAGACCCTATGATATTGTCTTGGTTACTTTCCTCTGGTTGCTGAGACAAAATACCCAACGCCCAAAATGAAGGAAGGAAAGGTTTATTTAGCTTACAGTTCATGGAGGTTTCAGTCCATACTTGGCTGGTTCTGAGGCAGAGTGGCATATGGCAGAGGGCAAACTGTTCAGGGCAGCAAAGCACAGCAAAAACAACCAGTAAAGGGAGGAATGGCCGCAGGAATGAAGCAGGCAGCTTCTTTCTCTCCCTTACATATACAAACTATTCCCCCTAGGGTATAGCTCTCACACCCATAATCCCAGCAAACTATCTGCCCTAGGGCAGGTGTAGCTCTCACACCCATAGTCCCAGCACTGGATCATGGATCAGTTATAAACTCTAAAAGCCACCAAATAACTGCATGAGGATTTGGGGGGACATGTGGACGCAAACAATAACAGATATCAAGACAGTGTATCTGATAATCTAGACAGCCACTAAGTGACTCACGGTACCATACACAACACGGGTACAATGGACAAAGGGATGATTCACCTTCTTAATGGAACAGATCAGAATAGCATGATTCAGAATGGTGCAACCCAACACTCATGAATGGTATATTTCTGGAATTTTCTATTTAATATTTCTAGATCACAGTTGACTGCCTTCTGGAAGCAAGACCACCAATAAGAGAGTACTGCCATACAGCAATTCATAGACTAGATTGGGGATGATCACAAAACAACTTTCATAATAGCTGAGTTGTCCAAAGCGTGGCCTGAAACAACATGTATTTTTTGCATTACATCTGCATAGATTAGAAATCTGGCATAGGGCTCCCTGGAGTAAATCACACTGTCAGGAGGATGACATTACAGATAGTTTCCAAGGGGTAGTGTATGTCCCACATTTTCCAGTTTCTAGAATTCTGAATTTCTTGGTTTATTATGCTCATTTATTCACTCTCAAAGCTAGCAAAATGTGGGTTGAGTTCTCCTCACGGTGAGTCTCTCTGCCCTCTTCCTCTCTCTTTCACTTTTAGGAGCTATTATAATTATAATGGGTCCCTCAAGTTCACACAGAATAATTTTAGAAATCATATGGTTTGTAAACATGATTCCATCTGCAACCTTACTCCTCTTTCACATGTGATACAAGCTTTTCATGGGTTCCACAGACTGTAACATAGACATTTGTGAGGAACAGTATTCTGCCTACAACTTGCCTTCAGCCGATTCCGCTATCTTCTAGACTTCCCAAGAGTTTTATTCAGTGTCTTCACCGTGCACACCTCTCTATAAGGAGATCTAAACACAGTGTTACCTTCGATAATATAGGTGCCTTTTCCCAAATATCACGGGATAATAGATATTAGGTGAACAAACTGACAGTTTTTGACATGAACATCTACCACGTGAAGCCGGGACTAACCACAGACTCAGGGAATCACATCTGCACCGACTGGTCTAATTCTAAACTATATGTGCTTGTTTCTTTAAATTACATATGATTAAGACAAAAGTGTTTTAAAGTCTCCATTACCTACCCAAGATAAAGTCAGATGCCATAGTCCAATATGTAGGACCTTTTGAATCACCCTAAATTACCTTTTCAGACTAACTTCTACCACTAGCCATTACATGAGTGACTGGGGTGAAGTGTGACTACAGCCAACTGATTTCTCTCTATTCCCTGAGCATACTCAGCCCTGCTTCACATAACCACAGTAACATTTTGATTCTGTGAAGTCTCCCTTAGTCTGGTCTCCCAATTCCTAGACCTGCTCTCTTCCAACAGTATTGCCTTTCACCCTCTCTCAGCCACTCAATCCTCTGACTCTACCATTACCAACATCTGTACACTGTCCATAATCTTGACATTCATCAACACACCATACAGCATCTTGTACTTTCTTCCTACCCACTTTTGTCCTCTGATTTCAATTTTCCTTCAGATCCTTGGGAATCTAGAATTTAGTGCTCCTACTTCTTTTTCGCTATCTTTACACCAACATTTTTCTTCCCCCAATGTGAAGACATGAACAACTATCAGAGTTCTCTTCTGCACACTCTAAACTCCCCAGAATCCCTCCACCACATCTGACTCATGACATGGAATGACTGGTACAGCGTGCATAGTTTTCCCAATACAGTACCACAGGTATTAGCTCTGACAGCTCATAGTTGAGTCTGTCTTTAGAAACTGTCCTCAGCCAATGAGAGCCACCTGCCCGAGGAATCCTGAAGACCTCCCACAGCCAAGGATTCATTCATAGTACAAAAGCTTTTGCCTTGGTTTGAGACAATCCTAAAGGCCTCTGCTAGTTCTGTCGCAACAGCATCATGGTTCTCCCTCTACTCTGTTCCATCTTGGTTCCCTCTCACCTTTCAGGTATTTCTCCCAAGCACATTCTCCCCAAATCTTCCTGAGTGTGTGTACCAACTCAGTCTGTTTCCTAGAAGTTTTATCCAAGATAGTCAGTACCATGAGCCTTTGGATGCATACTCGAAAATGAATTTGAGGAACAGATCACCCACCAGCCACTTGCAATTAATATCCCACCACTGGTTGTAAGCAGCAATTGGTACTCCTTGTATCAGTCGTGGTCCAATTGCTATAATATCCTCCAGCGGTGAACTGAATGAGATAGTGGTGAATGAAATACACCAGCATGAATCCTCGCACAGGAACTTGAAAGATGCAGATTATGAAGTTGTAACTTTTGGGGGGGATACTGATGCATTCCATATTGACAATAAAAGGCTGTGGGTAATTCGTCACCAACTGAAGGTTAAATGTGAAAGCCAAAGGCCTCCTTAGCATCATTTACTCTCCTGCAGGTCAAGGATCAGAAAGCCAAATTCCAAACCCACAATTTAATTATATGAGTAGCCTTCCAGGGGTCTGAGAATTCAACCCTTACTGGAATTCTCCACTGGAATATATCAGGGTTATGGCCCCAATTAGAAAAGAATGAGACGCTGAGACCTGGGAAGGGAATGTCTGTCTTGCTGTCCTTTAAAAGCTAAACTTTCCAGATTTCCCTGAATCTTCTGGATCTGCACTGATGCCTCAATTCATCTCTGTTCAAAGATTGCATCTTTTTCCAAGATACTCCAGAGCCCATAGTTTTTACAAGGTAAAATTATCCTATGCCTCCTGTAGTAACCATGAATAGCTATGGAGATGATTTATCAAACACAGTTTTTAGTAATCTAGGAAAAAGATGATGGACAGTCAAGAGGGAGTTGCTTAATTCATATGACCAAAAGAAACCAAAGGTGGATAATCAGGGAATCCCCTGAAGGTAGTCACCCCAACAAAAAGTCAAAAATCTTTGACTAGTTTCTGGAACAAATCTAGAACCCATTGAAAAAAGGAGAGGTTGCATTCCTATGGATAAAATTTATGGAACTGTGCAAGTGTACATAAAAATAATTTGTCTAATCTCTCCAGAAAGGGAAAAGTGATAGAAAGAAAATAATTTATGAGAAAAAGGGAATAGCTAGACATTTTGAAAACTGCTCAACACATCAAAAACTGTAGTTTTTATGACCACTCTGTTAAAGTTGGCATTGAGAATCATGTCATATATATCACAGTGACTTCACTTGTTCACAAATCCATCTACTCATCATTTCTGATACTTAAACATGCAATTGGAAAAGACATACTTAATAATTGACAGGAACCACACACTGGTTTTTTAGGCTGTGAAATAAGAGCTATCTAGTAAGGAATCCAAGAGGAATTCTTTAAATCATGTTCTCTGGCCAAGACAGTAAATCAAAGCAATGCTTTATCCCACAGGGGAATGGCAGAGATAACTCACCCTAAACACCAAGAGAATGCAGGGGTGATGGTCCTCCTCATATCTCATTTAATTTACTCTTCTGGCCACTACAAAAGCCAGACGGGTTGTGATGGATGACTAGTGATACACTCAGAAAATTTAACTAAGGAGTAATCTCACTTGCAGCTACTTTCCCAGATATGGGATCTTTGCTAGATACAGCCTAAACCATGTGGCATACTGACAGCCACTGATCTGGAAAATGTATTCTTTTTCATCTTTATCAAAACATAAGGCCAGAAGCAGTTTTTATCTGTGTGAGATGGATGAAAATACACGTATACACATTTGCTACAAGGTTACAACATTGTCTAAAGGAAACTGAGCAGTTTGGACATTCCCAAACATATTTCATTATTCCACTATATTAATGACACCTCATTAATTCATTTAAAGTACACTGGAAATCAACTGACACAGCAGTAGAATAGCTTTTTCTAAAATGCAGTTGAAAAGATGCTACCCTGAAAGCATGAGGTACTTTAATTTATTGATTGTATTTTGATCCCATTTTCCCACAGGTCTGGGAACCAAGTGGCCCTGCTCACCTGTACTTCCAGTGACTCACTTGGAAATTTGAGCTTCCTATCGCCCAAACTCTGCCTCACATACTTAGAGGTCCTCGTTCCCAGAATGGAAATCAACCAGATGACACAGTAAGGTCCCATTAAACTTAAAACTTTAGCTGTTAGCTGGACACTTCAGACTCCTTGTAAAAAAACAGCAGCTGCCAAGAAAATCAATAATGTACTGGTAGAAGAAAACAATTTGTCCTAGCCATCAAGAGAAGATGGTCAGACATGTCTTCCATAAGCAGGAAGTAAAGACTGTGATCAGCAACCAGGTGATCCAATGTTGAATCTTCCCTTCCTGATTCTGAGTTAATGAACAAATGCAGCATACAAAGCTTGAAAATGACTTCTAAGTCAGGGATCTAGGAACTCAGACACCTTATCATGAGACTCTAGGTCATGCTACCAGGTAAGCTAGATGTGCACAGACCCTAGCCCAGTGAAAGGAGGAGCTAGAAGGTAGCAAAATGTAGAAATGATGGATGAACACAGTGGCAGCCTCTGTGGCAGTTACAGAGGTGAGATCAGCCCTACCAACCTCTTGTAAGTCAATCCAGAAAAAGAGACCAATTGAAGGAAACCTGGATGAGGCTTTCTTAGAAGGGGTAAAGTTAGTACACATACAAGCAGCACAAAGGATGAGCTGTACTGGATTATGTGATGTGACAGCTATTAACCCCCTCAGGACTGAAGCACTCAATCCCTCATGTACCAGGAATATTGATCAAAGCCTCTCAATGCCATAACCTTCTTGAGGAATTCTCCTCACCTAAAGGGAGTTTCCTTGCTCATGGTTCTGCCTCTTCCCTGGGTGAGTCCCATAATTAAACGTCTACAGAGAGACACAAATGCCCAACGTGGGACAACTGAGAGTGTCATCCCTGTTCTCAAGGTAGGATTGTCTGGAAACTGTCTGCAAACTATGCCAGATCTACTCTGCTGTGCAATCTCATCTGCTGCTCATTCCCACTTCTTTCCTTCTCTTATAGAGGTTTCTTCTGAGAACACTTCTCAAACTCCTGCATGAAAATCTCCACCTCACAGTCTGTTTTCTGGGAACCCAATATAATTTGGCAAAATAAAAAGCCCTGACTACATCCAACTCTCCAGTTATTCCATGCTTCACACCTGAATGCTTACAGCTGAAGCTACATGGAGGGAAATACGCAAGCACATCCACTGGCCTCACACCCCACTGGCACTCTCCAAACTGCACACAGTCCTCAATATTCCCCACAAACCACCCTTTTTCTCCCTAATTCATGATGTTTTCACTCTCTAGGAAAACTATTCAAGATTTCCCCCACTAATTTCCAGCACGCCTTCCTCACTCCCCTTCTTAACTAGTCAATCTTGTTTTCGTATCAATGAGAAAAATGAGGGAATCAGAAGAAAATTATCAAAAGCTCCCACTCCAAATCTACCCACCAGCAGAGTTAACATGTTCCGCTCTCCCTGTTATTGTGGACAAAATGTCCACTGCACCCGCAGGGCAAATTCATCTACCGGTGCACCGAATCTTCATTCGCCCTTCTTCTCTCTTGCCCACGTGGAAGCACCGCTGCTATGTCTGTGCCCCCCTCTTCTGTGCCACGAGACTTGGCTCTTTGAACAGATCAGTTGCAACATCATGAAATTATGCTAGGATTTGTCTCCTTTTTAAAAATTCCTTCCTCAATTCAGCTTCCTTTCCAATTACATAGATTATTACCTCCTCCTTCACAGTATGACCTCTGACGGAGGTCTATCAGATTTTTTCTAATTTTTGTCTCCTTGTTTCGCCTTTTTAAAAATTCTCTGAGATACAATTTACACGTCATAACATTCACTTAGTGAAAGGATACAACTCAAGGCTTTAGAGCTCAGAGAATTATGCCACAATTAACTCAGTGTAAGTTTAGAATCTTTTTATCACCCCAAAAAGAAACGTGCCATCAATTAGCAGTAACACTCCATTCATCTACACCCCGGCCCCTTAGGCCCTCGCAGTCACTGATCTACCTTCTATTTCTATGGATTATATGGCTTAGAATTTTCATACAAATGGCTTCATACAGTTTTTTCTCCCTTTCATAGTATCTATTGTATCTTTCAGATTTTATTTACTGTTTTAGGTTCTTACACTAGGGAGACAATATGATGTTCACACATGTGGGTCTGGTTTATTTTACTTATGAATATGGTCTCTTCTGTATCATTGCTAATGTTTTTTATTATTTTTATTCTCTTTGAAATAAATGGACTCATACAATATGTAGTCTTTTGTGACCAGCTCTTTCATTTAACGTAATATTTTCAAAGCACATGTTGTAACAAGTATTAATGTTTCATTTCTTTATTCCATTCTAAGAATAGAGCACATTAGATTGATCAGCTCATCAGTTGGTAGATATTTAGGCTGTTTACATCTCTCAATTCTTATTGTTATTACTGCCATAAATACAGAATACACCAAAAAATATATACATCTGGGAAAGAAAAACTTGTATACATATTTAATACTAAACTGAAACATCATGAGATTAACACAAGTTACCTTTGTCCTCTACAATTACAAGAGGTGCTCAAAGTGGTGACCATTAGCTTCCAGACATGTACTGCGAGCTGCTGAAGTGTATATACTTTTTTTTGGTGAACTCTGTTTATGTACGAGTTTTTGTGTGAATGTATTTTTTTAATTTCTTTTGAGCACAAACTAGGAATGGAATTGTTGGGTCAAATGGCAACTTTAACTTTTGGAGGAGTCGCCCAATGATTTTCTGTGTTGCTGTGTCATTTTACATCCCTATGAATGGCGCATGGTGGTTGCAATGTCTGCTCATTTTGGCAGCGTGGCTTGCTATCATTGTTATTATTATTGGTAGGTGTGACGTAGGTGCTCATAGTGTGTTGATATGCTTCCTCCAATGTGCTTCCCTGATGCTGAGCATCCATCTTTTCATGTGTTCCCATTCTTTCTCTCGTTGCCCTCGCTTCTCGGGAATGGCTCTTCCCAAAGCTTCCAGTGGCCACACTGCTGTGTCCACAGGGCAGTTCTCAGTTCTTGTCTTTCTTCACCTATAAGTAGGTGACCCAGGAGCAAACTCTCTCCCTGAAACACTTTTTCATTTTTGACTTTCACATCATGGAAGCCACATCAGTTAGTCTTCCTCCTTATCCGGCCGCACCTATTTCTTTTGGGGTTATCCTTATCTTTCTGATCTCTAAGTGTTAAATTTCCATAAGGATCTGCTCCAGAATTTCTTTTGGGTCTTTCTTTTCTTTTTTTTTTTTTCTTTAACTGTTTTGCTATCTATACATTTTTTTCTCTACTTTTTTTCATGTAGGATCCATACCACCTCCACTAGCATGACTATAATACTATGCACATGGTAATGGTGATCTTCAACATTATATCTTCAGCCTGGATCTCTCCCCCTGGATCCCAAAATGATCATTCAACATCCCTACTTGGATATTTAAGAGGCAAAATGAACCTGCTTCTAACTGAGCTTCTAGTCTTTTCCCCAAATTGGTTCTTTTTTTTTCACTTTTCTCTGTTTTTCACTGCTCCATTGTTCTCTTTTTTTAATTTATTTTTAAAATAAAAGGAGAACATATTAACAAACAGACCTGCATTTACAAAACTGCATGAGAACAATCCAAGCAATACTGAATTACAGACACAGTGGTAGGAGATTAACAATGGTTGTTCTATTACATATTGATATCTTCAAAGTGATTTCTCAGGAAAACAAATAGAGACATGCAAGATTGATCGAATAATTAATCATTAACTGATGCTTTCAGGAAAGCGATAGAAGTCAGTAGTACAACTATGTTAGCTGTCCTGTGTATAAATATGCACACAATTTCCCCTCCTTTCTTTTCTCTTTTCCCTCATCCCAGTTGCTCTCCACTTTTGAGCAGTTTCCTTTCATTTCACAATGTCCTTCTCTTTTTAAATTTTTTTTCTCAATTTATGGCAGCTTACTCAAGTTTAAAAAGTTGGAGCTATCCTTGACTATCTATTCTCTCACATCTCATATCTAAATATCACAGGTTTCTGTGGCTCACCTTTATACTGCAGTCAGCCATCGATAACAGCTAGTTCTGTATTCTTGTATGCAATCAATGGCAGGTCAAAAATATTTTTCAAAAAAAAATTGCATCTGAAGTCATACACAGTGACGTCTATAATCCCAGGTACTCAGAGGGCTCAGGCAGGATGATCACAAGTTCAAGACCAGCCTGGACAACTTAGAAAGAGGCTGCTTTGAAATAATAAAAAGAGCTGGGGGTGTGGCTCACTGACCTGTTTCAATCTCTAGTATTACCAAAAACAGACAAGTGTCCATACTGAGCATGTGCAGACTGCATTTTCTGGTTCCTTCTCTTTATCATGTTCATATATGTAACTGTTAATGGCTTAGATTTAGGATGTGCCCCAAAAGCCTCATGTGCTCGCTCAAAGGTGGGGCTTTGGAAAGGTGACTGGATCTTGGAGGGGTACTGAACGCATCGGCGGAGTGTGCTGTCAGGAAGCAGCTGGGACTTGCAAGAGCATATCTTACTCCTAGCTCTTTTCTTTCTCTGCAGCCTGGTTGCCTTGGAATGAGCAGCTGTCCTCCACCCAGGCCACTGGTGGCAAGCCTGTGGCACAGCAGGCTCCTTGTATCATTGAAAGCTCTAAAAGGTCCATCATCACTGGCCAAGGCCCTTCCACCATGCCCTTTCTGTGTAGAAGCCAGCCAACTATGGACTGAAAACAGCCAAAATACACCTCTCTTTAAGCTGTGGGTGTTAGAGATATCTTGTTGGAATGATGAGAAGATGACCAAGGCAGTAACATACTACAAATTTTAATAATTGGTATTATTTATTTTCTGTCTCCCTAACTAGACTGTGAACTCTTTGAGCAGGGACCCCAGTCTGTTTGTTTGCTGATGTATCCCAGGCACCAAAAAGTGCTTCAAATATAATAGGTGTCCAATAAATACTTGTTTCAATGAATCCCTTTGCACATTCTCCCTAAATAGCCTTTGTCTAGCTCTTCATCTTTAAAATCAATTGGCCCCTTTAGACACAAATATTACCTTCCCTCTCCCTGCAGCTTCCTCAGTGTTGCCAACTTCCCTTTCCTTTCAGGGTTGGTTGCTCCCTCCTCCACGCTCCAGGAGCATATTATATTTAACCTCTACCATTGTATTTAAAATATTGCTTTGTGACTTTCAGTATCTAATTTTCCCACAAGATAATGAGTTCCTGTAATGCAGAATCATCACCTTATTATTTCTTTAATAATCCCTGGTGCCTGGCCCATAGCAAAATTAAATAACTGTTGAATGAATCATCAAACATGTCCTCTCTCCTTTCAGCTGGCTCCCTCCCCTTTTCAACACCCTTTACCACTACTCTAAATGCCAGCTAATGCCTACACTCTCAAGTTGCTCAAGATTACCATGCTGGCCGGAATCTATAGGCAGAGGCTCTCCTCTGGCCCCAATTTGCCCCTATACACTGCAACCCTTGCTTAGATGGTTTTTTTCTCAGTCATTTCCTAAGAGAGACAATATGACAAAATGATTAATGCCAAGATTCCAGTAAAAGTTAATGGGTTAAGTATGGAATATTAGATTTCACTGTTAGTACAAGTTTTTTCAGTGCAGGAAACTAATCACCATAGTGCTATGGGGAAGAAATTTGGAGGTAGGAGATCCAACTAGAATGTTTAAAGGTACAGTTTGAGGTTGCCTGATTGCTGGGATTTGGAAAGTTTTTTCCTCAGGATACATTCATTGATTAAATTGTTTCCTAAGAACTGTAGGAGAACCATAAGAGAATTATTTCCTGAGAAATCTAAAAGTTCTCTCTTGGGAAGAGAACAAAGGAAAAGCCCATGCATATAGCAGATATCTGAGGGGGGGAAGTGGTAGCCCTACGACAGGAATGAAATGGAGACCTGCATAACATCATCCCCAAAGACCATTCTGGAAGGGGGTTTGATCACCATCCACCCTCTTCACTGCACCTTCACTATCTCCATTTTGCCCTTCACTAGCATTAATCTCCAGGAAAACTATGATCTGCAATCCAAACGGTCCAATACAGAAGTGGCACGCACAATACAAAGAGGCTACAAAATATAAATTCTTTGAAAAATGCTTTGGAGACCAGAACACACTATTCATTTATCAGCAAGTGTTCACAGGGCCTAGTAAAGTAAGTGCATCTCCACATATAGATCACATATTAAGTGCTAGCTCTGTGAAAGGATAATGGATCACGGCTACAAAGATGACTAAAATCCTTGGTCTCAAAGGAACTTAGAATATAATAAAGGAAAGGTCAATGAATAAGACAAGTGCTAGATAATAGAAATATGAATACCATGCAAGGCAGAGGCAGCATTCAGCTCGGGTTAGGTGGCTCTGGCTACATAACAAGCTGCCACATGGTGACATCTGAGGTAGATGTTGGAAGATGAGCAGGAGCTTATCCAGAAAACTGTGCAAGTGATAGAGTGACACATAAGAGGCAAGGAGTCATGAAACACCTTGGCTTGGGGGCAACTATTAGTTACTATTAGATATTACATGGCCAGGATATAGCATTTGAGAGGGTGTGTGATGAATGCCTTGTGGAAAAGTTCAGACTTTATCTTTTTAGGCAACAAAAGACCATTTTAAAAATTTAAGTAAATGATCAATCTGTTTAGAGTTCCATTTTGGAAAGGTAACTTTGGCTAAGAGCGAAGAATGGATGGGAGGGTGAGAAAGCTGAATTCAAAAGGAGCAACCAGTTGACAACCACATAATACAAATGAAGGTGGATAAGAATCTGTGTTAGGCAACAACAATACTGATGTGGTAAGGATGGATACACACAAAATATATGTAGGAGACAGCAAAATTGCTGCAAGACAACAAGCTATGAGCAGGAGGACTCATGATCACATGGATGGTGATTTTAATTGAGCTGGTGGATTTGCTGACATGAGTTGTACAGAAGGGCAGAAAAGTATTTGTGGAACTGATATAAATTGTGCTAGCTCATCCAGAGTTTGAGGCCCCTGTAAGATATCAGAATGAAAAGTTTGGAAAGCAAATGAGAAATGGATAGGTAATCACCAGACAGATTCAACTGGGAGATGTAAACTTTAGAATCACATCAGTATGTTGTGTCATATGGAGACCACGAGATCAGATGCAGTGTTCTCAGGTAGTACTTTAACAAATAACCAGGTCGAAAATGTCAAATGTGAAGAGTAGTTGAAAAAGAGAACCTGTGTAAGAGACTAAAAGCGTGTAGAGACAGAAGAATATAGATAGCACCCATCAACAAAACAGAAGACATTTTTAATGAAGGAGTGTCCAACACAGAGACAGACCAAGAAAGAGACTTCCAAAGCCTGAAAATGTTCACCAGCTTAAAAAATAGGTCATTATGACCTCAATGAGAATAAATTTGATGAAGTGGTGGGAGCAAAGCAAGCTTAACTATGAGGGAGATGAACAAGGAAAATACCGTGAGGATGGATTAGCAGGCAGTAGGAAGAATAGTGAAGAAAGCTCACCTTTTAGAGGCTGGAGCAGCCATATAGAAACACCTATAGCTAAAGTTCTGGGAAGACTGTGTGGAAAGAAACCTAAAGAATCCTCCGGTTGAAAGAAACCGGAACTGAGTAAGAAAGTGAAGGAGAACACTGGAAGACACAAAAGGAATCGCTAGTTTCTACACTCTGTTCAAGTCCTGGAGAGCTTTTTGTCTTCCAGGAAAATACTTTCACATCAAGTTACTTTTTTAACTCAAGTTTATTTGAGCTGAGTGTCTCTCTTCCTTGAAATCAAAAGAGGTTACCTAAAGTCAGTTTTAAAGGAATCTAATCTAGACAACAAAAACAAAACCAGATCAATGAAATTGCAATCAAACTGAACAGCACATACACCGTAAGGCAAACTGTCAACAGAGGCAACTTACAGGATGGGAAAAAATATTTGCAAGCCTTACATTTGACAGAGAATTGATATTGAAAATATCTGAAGAACTCAAATAACTCAACAGTGAGAAAACAAATAGCTCAATTGAAAACTGAGCACAAAGTACCTGAAAAAAAAATTTTCTCTAAGAAAAGGCAAATGGCAAGTAAGTATACGGAAAAAAAAGTTCAACGTCATTAATCATCAGAGTAATATGATTTAAGTCCACATTAATATATCATCTCCCACCTTTTAGGATGGCTGTTATCAAAAAGACAAGAGACACCCAGTGCTGGTGAGAATGTACAGAAAAGGGACTACTTGCTCATCATTGATGGGAATATAAATTAATACACCATGAAGAAAAATATCATGGAAGATTCTTTACAGATGAAAAGTAGGACTATCATATAACCCAGTAATCCCAATCCAAAGGAAATAAAATCAGCATGTCAAAGAGATCTGCACCCCCATATATAATGCAGCACTATTCACAATAGCAAAGATAGGGAATCAACTTTACAAATACATAAATAGATGAATGGATTTTTAAAATATGGTATCTATGCATAGTTGAATGTCATTCAGCTTTAAAAAGAAAGAAAATCTTGCCATTTGCAACCATGTGCATGGAACTGGAGGATATTATGCTAAGTAAAATAAAACAGGAACAGAGAGATATATACTGCATGACCAGAGTTATACAAAGAATCCAAAAATCAAATATATAGAAGCAAAGAGTATCATGGTAGTAGTCATGGGAGGGGATGAGAAGATTGAGATCTTATCACAGGATATAAAATTTCAGTTGTGGAAGAGAAATAAATCCAGAAGAGCTATTTACAATATCATGACTACAGTTAATAACACTTTATACATACAAAAATTGCTAAAAAGGTAGACTTTAAATGTCCTCACCACAAAAAAATGTTTTAAGTTTGTGAGATAACAGCTATGTCAATTAGTTTAATATAGTCTTCCCACAAAGTATACATACTTCAAAACAGTATTTTATATATCATAATATAAAATTTCTACTTATCCATGTAAAAATAAAATATTTTTTGAAAAAGAAACTCATCTGAGTAGGGAAGGAAAATGCTCAGGCAATTGCAAAATGAAGATTACTTAATACAGGGACTATCTGAGCTATATATAATAGAATTGACAGAAAAGAGGTTAATAAGCTACTTTGACTAACTTGATGAGCTTGTTTATCTTATTTGTTCCTAAAGAGCTCTAGTTTGGGAAACAAAGGGTCTAGTGTTTACCCAACTCACTCTATAAATCACTTCACCCAGATTTTAGTTTCCTTACCTAAAAAGTGCAAATGTAAACATTTATCCACTTATCTCAGAATACATGGCTATGTTAAAAGATTAGGTATCACTTAAACCGTGAAAATGTGAGATGGTAGTAATTTTGAGTTGTGTCAATTCTAGTAATCATTGTGTATATTTCTCCTAGTAAGCCTAGGATTTACTAAACAATGCTATTCCTATCCACCTACCACTCCCACTTGTTTCTGTCTTTTAAATAGTGCTTGAAGCTCTCTGCTTCCTCTGTCATTGCTTTCTTTTAATTCTGCCTGGCTTTTACTAATGTCCAGTAACTAAGTAATCAACAAATCTCACATAGAAAAGCTCTTTAACATGTTTATTTACTCACCTACAAAAAAGTATTGAGGCAGGAAATTAGGGTGTGGTGGGCTGGCTGGGAAAGTAGTCCCGACTTGTTAATTATAAAGTTCCAGGATGCGTGAGCAGAACATTTCTCAAAGCTTTGAATGCAGATGGACTTCTCATAAGGACTTCTCATAAGAATCTAAGCAGTTTGGGGTAGGACACTCTAGACCTGATGTCAGCCTGAGGAGTGGAGATAGAAAAAGGAGAGTCACCTTTGAGCTTGCCTCTACTGTGTTCTTTCACAGTATTCCACTCTAACAGTGCAGAGTGTCCTTCTTTTCCTACTTTTACTCAGCCCAAACACACTCTGTAGAGCATGTTTCTTTTCCTACCCTTAATAAATGTAAAATCTTGCTACAGTTTGTGTTCGTCTTGACCAATTCTTTGCTCAGGGCAGAAAAAGCCTACAAACACCTCTGGAAGGAGACCCCAGAACTCCAGAACCCAGTAACAGTTTTCCAGCTATAATGCACAAGAAAGCACTTTACAATTAAAGAGTAAATGCTACATGGCAATAGCCATCACTTGCATAGTGATTGCAAATACTATGGTAAGTCTTGTTGGTCTAGTAGCAGTTGTTATACCTATACCACAGGATAATTTGTAATCTGAAACTGAGCTAAACTCTTACACCTTTGCTCCATAGGAGTCCTATGTTGGCCCCTTTGCCTTGTTTAAAACCATAGTTTTTTAATGCCGTTAAACTAACTTTTAATATAATTTGAAAGCATAAAGAATTTACAGCAACTGGTACAGTAACAGCATTTTGAGGGTATATTAAGATGCAGGTACATTTTGCCACTTAATATGGAAATTCACTGCATTATTAAAAGATCAAGAAAATCTTGCCAATTCAACAGATCACTTTCTGATTCCATCTGTGAAACTGGCCCTACACATACCAGGTAACAGTGGCAGGAAGAACAGCAGAATGGCTGAGACCCGCTACTCTGACCCTTCATTGAGTGGGCATGTAGAAGATCTATTCATTCCCAGGTCTTCTGACTATCTGGCCACAGGGAAAGAACCAGGCTACTAACATGCAGCACCCAATCCAGTACTCCGGCACAAACCGGCATTTTCAACTCCATGTCACTTTCATCTCTGCCTGAGGCTGAGGTGGAAGAGAGAGGGCCTGCTGGCTTCCTTCTACTGTGTATTTAGGACAAGCAAGGTGAACATCTGTAAGAAAGACAGGTGGGATGATTGGTACACAGACCTCATTATACTTTTTTTCCATTACTTGTGCAAATGTTTGACATTTTCCACAATAAAACATTAAGATGGAAATAAAAGATAGCTTCCTCCCCCTTTATACCTTTAGGGTTGGGGGAAGAAGGACTTTTCTACCCCAGGTATTTTCTACCACTTCCTAGTCAATGCTTTTTCTACTGGGAGTAGGACTGGAAATGCAAATGTAGTGTAAGAGAAATTTTCTCTAGTAACAATGATACATGAGCTGTGCTAAACCACCCTCCTTTCCCCCCTTCCAGGAGTTAAGCTGTTACAATGTGTAGCCGCCCAAGGACAGAGTAAACCAGAGGGCCTAAACTGTCAAGATAAGGACAAACCTCATGACTAAGGAATTTGTAAAATATACCTTTCCTGGGCTACTTCTAT